>REGO01000800.1:449997-478765 GCA_010120015.1 Rhombomys opimus | reverse complement strand
CACACCAAATCCTAACATTACCACAATAGACTATTCATGCCTGTCATCATCCTCTTTCTGATTGTTTCTAAGCAAGATAATATTGTAGCCAAGGGTGGCACGAATGCCAGTCATTCCTCAGATTTCCCAGGACTGAAGACCTGCACCATTATTCCTTTAAATAAATCACAAGCCCCTAGCCAGTCTCACTTCTGAGGAGACCTGTTTCTAAAAACAAAAACAAAAAAAAAAGGAGTTTATTTTTATATGTTTTTTAAAAGTTGGAGTTTATATGTTTTTTAATAATTTATTTTATGTGCTTTGGTGTGAGGGTGTCAGACCACCTGGAACTGCTTACCGACAGTTGTGAGCTGCCATGTGGGTGCTGGGAGTTGAACCCAGGTCCCTTGGAAGAGCAGGACAGCGCTCTTAACCACTGAGCCATCTCCCCAGCCCTTAATATGTTTGTTTGTTTGTTTGTTTGTTTTAAGATTTGTTTATTTAGTATGTATACAGTGTTCTGCCTGCATGCCAGAAGAGGGACCAGATCTCATTATAGATGATGGTTGTGAGCCACCACGTGACGTTGCTGGGAATTGAACTCAGGACCTTTATTAAGAGCAGCCAGTGCTCTTAACCTTTGAGCCATCTCTCCAGCACCCCAGGCCCCTTATTTTTATATATGTTTAATCATGGCCTTAAGGCAGGGAGACAGGCACTCAGGAAAAGGACACAGTACTGGCTTCTCAAGAGCGTCACCAGACAGAATTTTTTGAGACAGCTCATAATTTATGTAAATAAGCCCGCCTCTCACTGCATTGCCAGCTCCAGGAAGCACCATGCAGTGACTGTTGACATTGCATTCAGATTTTGACAATCTATTATTTAAAAATTATTACCAGCAATTGCCGTGTGCGCTTTGCAGATAGGGGATATTTATTTCTGACTTGGTGTTCATGTGATCTCATTTACTCCTCTGAAACTAGGAAGTTGCACATGGGGCTGGAGAGATGGCTCAGAGGTTAAGAGCACTGGCGGCTCTGCCAAAAGTCCTGAGTTTGATTCCCAGCACCCACATGGTGGCTCACAGCCATCTAAGGTGAGATCTGGTGCCTTCCTCTGCTGTGCAGGTAGACATGCAGGCAGAGCACTGTATACATAATAAATAGATAAAGAGTTGCACATTCCACAGATGGAAAAAAAAAAAGAGAGAGAGAGAGAGATAGCAGTTAAATTAATTGTCGCAGGAGCCTGGGAGTGTGGGTCATTGCTGCCACTGAACCTGCCTGGCCTGCACGAGGCTCTGGGTTTGATCCCCAGCATCAGGAGGAAAAAAAAAAACCTTTCCCAAATCTACCAAGCAGACGAGTTCCCACATCCAACAGTCAAGTTAGGATTTCAGCCTGTGGGCAACACTAGTGCTAATGCTTTTTAACCATTAGAGTCTAATAGAATGTCCTCTCTAGTGAGCTGGGCACAGTGGCGCACACCTGTGATCTCAGCACTCTGGGAGCAAAGGCAGGCAGAGCTCCGTGAGTTCGAGGCCAGCCTGGTCTACAAGCAAGTACAGGACAACCAAGAATGTCTTCACTCTTATTGAAGTCTGAGTAAACACGTGACTGAGTCCACACGTCGGTGAGCTTTTCCGTGGTGTGTTCTTACTGCTCCCTACTGTGAGCTCAAAAGAGGAATCCAGCATGGCAAAGCAGAGCACTCCCTTAATCCCAGCCCTCGGAAGGCAAAGACAGGCAGATCTCTGTGAGTTCGAGTTCAGCCTGGTTTACATAGTGAATTTCAGGACAACCAGAGCTACACAGTGAAACCCTGTACTAAACCAAAAAAAAAAAAAAAGAAAAAAAAGAAAAAAAAAAGAAAAGAAAGAAATCCACCTCGCCCCAACAACTGGCTGGTGGCTGTTCTAACACTTGTCAGCTTGTATTGCAATGGGTTGTTTGCAAAGCTGTTTTTCCATTAAAAAAAAAAAAAAAGTCCCCCAGGATTAGCTAGTTCCTGGCAAACAACGGAAATCCCAATATTTGCCAGGTGAATGAATGAAAGACCTAATCCAGTCACTTCAGCGATGCACAACGCAGCACAGTCCCGTCTCAGATACAGTCAGGAAAACATCTACTGCAGGGCTCAGCTCTCCTCCTAAGGCCTCGGAGCCGCTGGACGTGCCAGGGTCTACTGTAGGGTAGTTGCATCCAGAGAGGGTGAGGAAGGCCCCAACAGTGTAGCTGATCCAGGCTTGGGTTGGAAAACAAGGTTGGAGTTACTTATTAGCAGGTTCAAGGGTCAAGGGTCGAGGCGAGGGGGCTGGAAGCAGAGTGGACCGAGTGGGCGGCAGAGATCAGCCAAGGCAGCCGTCCCCTCACCCCAAGCACCAGCTCTCTCCTCCTGAGATGTTCCACCAAGTTTGGGCAGCTCTGCTCTACCTCTATGGCCTTCTCTTTAACTCCACGTACCAGTGCCCTGAGCATGGCCACCTGACAGCGCTGGGAGTGGACGAGACACAGGTGCGGGCTGAGGCCCACAGGGAGAGTCTGTGGTAGAAGCTGAAAGTCTTGGGTGGGTAGCTCAGGATGACCAGAAGGGAGGGAGGGAAGGGAGGGAGGCAGAGGTTGTGTGGAAGGCAAAAGGTGAAAGTCACCGGTGGCTCCTCGTTACAAACGAGCAGGGCCGCCAAAGCCTCTACCCTGCGCCTTGCTCACTGAGTGATGGGGTCTCGGGTGGATTTTGTGATGCAGCGATACGTAACTCATCCTTTTGCTCCCTTCCTGCCGCTCCAGTCCCCAGAGCCCCACCTGGGCCTGTGGTACTTTATTGCGGGAGCAGCCCCCACCAAAGAAGAGCTGGCCACGTTTGACTCGGTGGACAATATTGTCTTCAACATGGCCGCCGGCCCTGCCCCAAGGCAGCTCCAGCTTCGGGCTGCTGTCCGCACGTGAGTGTGAGAACATCCCTGGGCGTGTTCTCTGCCCAAACCGTGAGCAGTCACCCCACCCAGAGCCGGGCTCCCACCCACTTTGCCCACTCAAGTTCACTGCTTTACAGGTCGCTTTCTGGAGGTAGAGCAGGGCCTAGCTATCTCTTGGCAGCTTGAAACCCAAAGAGGGAGGGTGTGGGAAAGAGTAAGATGGGATAAACGAAGGCTGGTGCTGTGTGGTTGGGATGACGCCCCATCTTTCTGCCTTGCCCCGCCACCTCTGCAGGAAAAATGGGGTCTGTGTGCCCCGGAAATGGATGTACCGCTTGACTGAAGGGCAAGGAAACACAGAACTCAGAACTGAAGGTTGGTTCCCACCGGCCCTCCCTTCCCTGCTTTCCCTGAGCCTTTCCCCCTCAGAATTGAGGGCTGAGCCTGGGGCAACACGTCATCCCCGAACTGGATTCCCAGGCCCTTTCTAAGCTTTTCGTTTTTGAGACAGCGGTTCACTGGGGTGCCTGATGGTTGCGGAATGTAAAATCCTCCTGCCTCAGCCTCCTGGGATCACTTCCTGGGATGACTGCTTGGTTATGCATCTGTCTCCGTGATCCTCTCTTGACCCTGACAGGCCGCCCTGACATGAAAACAGACCTCTTCTCCAGCTCATGTCCAGGAGGGATCATGCTGAAGGAGACCGGCCAGGGTTACCAGCGCTTTCTCCTCTACAGTGAGTGGGGGACAGGGCAGGAAGTGCCCAAGGGAAACTGGAAGGCTGAAGAGCCTCCCTGCTGGGGCCCTGTAACGCCCTCCCAGAACAGGTCTTTTGGGAAGTGGGAGGGCGCCCGTGAGAAGCAGGAACACTGACTGGCCTGGCTTCTCCCTGTCCTTCCAGACCGATCGCCACACCCTTCAGAGAGGTGTGTGGAGGAATTCCTGTCTCTGACCTCCTGCTTGGACTTCAAAGTCTTCTTAGTGACTCCCAGGAATCAAGGTAAGGAGTTGAAGTCTCCCAGCAGAGGGCTGGGGTGACCAGGTCTCTTGTGGAGATTGTAAGGAGCTCTGTGCACCATCAGCAGAGGCCAGGGCCAAAGGCAGGCGTCGGAACAGGTACCCTGACCCCACTAATTCTTCTGGGCTATGATGCCACCAGAAGGACTTGGCTAAGAGCTGTGGAGTCACTTGTGGAGAACAGCAGGGGCTCTGGGTGTCTCCGAGAGGCTTTCGGTCAGGAGTGCTGGCCCACACTTGTAATGTCAGCACTCCGGGGCAGAGGCAGAGGAATCGCCACAGCTCTGAAGACAGCCTCTCAGAAATTAAAATGAAAAGAGGAAAAAGATAGGTTTCTGAGTCTGCAGCAGCGGTCTCAAGCTTCCTAACGCTGTGACCCTTTAACAGTTTCTCACGTTGCAGCAACTCCCAACCATAAAAGTATTTTGTTGCTACCTTATAACTGTTAATTTTGCTGCTTTTATGAATTGTAATGTAAACATCTGATATGCAACTTTTGTGAGAGGGTCCTTTGACCCCTCAGAGGGGTCATGACCCACAGGTTGAGAAGCATGGCTTTAGACAAGAGGGAGGAGAGGCCCAGATGCAGAGAGGAGGCGTCTCTTACCCCGACTCCCTGGACTTCCATCCCATCCTCTCCCTCTCTCCCTCCTCCCACCACAGAGGCCTGCCAGCTGTCCAGCGAGTGACCCAGACCCACGGTGGGAGCTGAGCCTGGAGGGGGAGCTGGAGACCCTCACCCCGCTCACGGATAATAAAGATGATTTTCCAGTCCTCATCGTCTGGGTTTTGTCTGTAGGCATCAAAGCTGTTTCTCCCTCCTGAAGAATGAAACCTCCACCACCCAGCGATTCCCCCCCGCCACACACACACACACACACCAGGAAGGACACTGAGAGGCACCTCTCACATTGTACTGGTATATTTAGGATTTAGTGTGGCACATTTATTGCTGAGTGAGCAAATCCCTAGGCCGAGTGGAGATGGCAGGTGCTGTGATGACCTCCACTGCCTGTTAGAACTGCCAGCCCTTCTGAGTTGGTCCTCTGACCAGTAGGGCCCGCACTTCCCATGTCTTCTGGGTCCCATAGAGTATCAGACCCTCCGGGCAAGTGTTACAACCGATGTAGCCCCTTCTAGAATTCCAGCTCCTCCTACCTCACAAACCCACTCTCTTCCAGACGGCTCTGGTCCTTGAGCCCAAGGGACAGACGCCATGGATCTCCCGTCACCTCTTAGTGCAGAGATCTCTGTCCTGCTTCTGGCCTAGTCCACCCCTGGGGTTGGAAAGGACCCTCTGGCCTTCATTCTCTGCCAACGCTTTTCTTGTCTTTGCTTTTGAAAAGTGGAGGTGAAAATTTTAAGAACTGGTGGATAGATGTAAAAGCAAGAAATAACCACAGCTGGTGACTCCAGGGTGATGCCCACTGTCCATCACTGGACACCCTAGGCAGCCCCTCGCTTGTATGACAGGGGCCCCTGCGCCTTTGTGCTCCTGAGTCTCCCTCCCCATCCCTGAGGTCACTGTGCTTACAATCGGGTTTCCCCACCTTCCTCCTAAAGGCCACACCACTATCTTCACCCTTTGCCCCTGCCTCACCCAGTCACAGCACCCTTCCCGGACCTTCCCTCTGCTCCTCGGTCTCCCTCCCCTGCCCCTCACTCTCCCAGCCAGCGGCCTCCTCATCCTCGGCAGGTTCGCGGAGGCTGACAGCCAGCACCAGGGCCTGCAAGAGGCCAAAGAGGCAGGCAAAGTGCAGGGGGTGGGCCGTGAGCAGGCTCAGCACGGCATGGAGCCCGTGCAGGGCAGCCAGGAAACACAGCAGCCCGTGCAGCCAGAGGCCCACAGGTCCTCGAAGGCCCAGAGCATCCAAGACAGCTCCAAGGGGCCGGGAGCACAGAGCCAGCAGGGCGGAGGCCAGGAGCTCCAGCAGGTGCAGGGTCAGGTTGGTAGAGATCTGCAGATACTCCTCTGGGTCCCGCAGGTGACGTGAGGGGGCCCCTGGCTCGCCCCGCAGCCAACGCCACAGCTTCTGCCGTCGGCCAGCTTTCTCCAGTGGGGCTTCTGGTCCAGCGCCGTCTAGTCTCCCTTGAGGGGACATTTCAGGGTTCTCCACGCCACCTGAATCCACAGGGTCCCATTCCGGTTTGGGAATGGCTCCTCCAGTGTCCAGTCTTGCAGGCTCTTGAATGCTAGAGACAGTCTTGTCCCGCCTGAGCCTGAGGGAATCCGTTCTTTTGCTCCCCAGCTGATCCTTTCTGGACTCTGAAGAGGTCCTAGGGGTCTTCTGTGTCCCCGAATCCTTGCTCTTCAGAGGCCCCACATCTCCCATTGACTCTGGGGCACTGTCCCAGTCGCTCCCTGAATTCTCGGGGGAGCTGTCCACCCATCTGGGTTCTGGGGCAGGCGAGTCAACCTTTGCTGATTTCCTGCGGCCCCAAGGTCGAGGTAGCCAGCCACCAAGCCGTCGAAGGAACATGACTGAGTGTAAAATGAGCTCCCCAAATCTGCGACCACCTCCTGACTCTGCTTAAGCCCCTCAGGATCGCCTCAGAAGCCAGAATGTTGCGGTTCAGAATAGGTGTCTGCTTGGTGGTACCGTCCTCGGAATTCAGAGAGGCCTCACGCAGCAGCCCCAAGTATGGTAAATGGCCTGCTTCCTTGTCAGTTTAGGGGGAAAGAAATCCATTTGCCACCCCACACACTAAAAGACTCGAAGGGCCTGACAAGGCCAGGGCCACCCCCACAATGTTCTGTGTTTTCAGAGTTCTTCCCCAGCAGTCGGCACCCCGATTTTCACTCACCGAGGCCACACCCCGAGGTGTCCCACAAAGGGGAGGGGTGGTGCTCCATCCAAGCAGGAAGGAAGGTGGCCCAGGGTCCTTCGGTCCTAAAGTTGAGGAGCCTTAAAGCGCTGCTGCCCAAGGGAGCTCAAAGAACAGGAAGCCTCTGTTGAGAGGAAGACGGGATGGAAGTGTCCAGCCAACTCCAGTTCGTTACATGCATCCCTTAACTTGGGAAGCGATCGTTCCACAAAGTGGCCCCACTGTCCCGTGAGGGCGCAGCTGAGACGCGGCCTCCGCAAGGTCAGAACAGAGATGTCCTTGGAGATCGCAGTCGCGAGGCTCTGCGCCGGCCTACCTGGGGACCCAGGCGCCGGGTGTTCCGCACGGCGGGTAGCTCTGGGGCCCAGCGTCCGGGGAGCGGCCTCCTGGAGCCCTGGAGCCCGGAAGCAGCTGTACCGGCCGCGAGGAACCGGCGGGGGCGGAGCCCCGCACCTCGTGAGGCGGACCGACGGAACGACCTCCCCCGCAGCCTCCGCGATCCACTAGCGCAGGCGTAGAGAGAGGACCACCAAAGCCAGAACCTGAATACAAGCCCGAGGCTGGGCTTCCCCATCCAGGGCCTTCCACCTCGGACTCTGATTCGCCAGCAGCCCTTGGTCTTTATTTTGGGTCTCTTTCTTTCGGTTTTTGAGACAGGGTTTCTCTGTGGAGCCTTGGCTGTCCTGGAACCAGCCCTGCTAGACCAGGCTGGCCACCAACTCTGAAAGCCTCTTGCCTCCTTGGCTGGGATTAAAGCGTTTGCCACCGCCGCCCGGCTTTGTTTTTAAAGACAGCCTTCCTATCCGTGTAGCTCAGGAAAGGCCTGGATATGTATAGCCCAGGCTGGCTCTGAGCTGCTGCTTTCGCAATGCCGGGCTCCTGGCTGCCCTGCAGTTCTACACTCCCCATCGTTTCTCACCTAAGACTGGATGTAACTCTGGTCCAGAAAGGTAAATAACAAGAGCCTCTGACTTAAGCAGCAGCCCTTCCAGATAGATATCTGAAAGCTTTCGTGTTCCTAGCACTCCGTGTGAGCATCCTAAGGCGTGGAGGTGCCAAGTAGGAAAGAGAACTGTAGAAAAACAGAACATGCTGCCTGAGTCTCAGGGCATGAAATGGAGTCTTAGGACTAGGATGCGACTCGGAGACACGGGGCCCCAGGCTACATCCCCCTTACTGCAACAGAACCCAGTGTGATGGCGCACACGCCTTTAATCTCAGTGCTCCAGAGGCAGCTGGGTCTGAGTTTGAGGCCAGCCTGGTCTACATATCGAGAAACTGTGTCTCAAAACAGAACAAGGAAATCATCTTAAACTTCGTATTTGAGAGGTCGGAACTCTGGTGCCAGCTAAAATGGCACACAGGTTGGATGACCTTAGGTCACCCTGGCCAATCAGCCGGACTTCGTGGTGGGTTTTGACATCCCTCTCACAGGTGTTACATGTAACCACAGCTGGCCTCCTCACACAGTTCAGAACTTAAGGGTATGTGGTGTCTGTTTTCAGCATATAGCAAACTTACTTTAAGACACACATCACTGAGCTGACTGGAATGGCCAAGAGACCCAGGAAGAGGAGTGTATTGCAGACCTGGGGCAATTCCCTGCTGGGGGGGGGAGGGTTGAAGGAGCAGGAAGAATGCAGCCAGCAGGGCTGGAATTTTGTGTCGGGGGGGTAGGGGTTTGAAGGAGCAGGAAGAGTGCAGCCAGTAGGGCTGGAATTCTGTGTCACCTGCAGCTTGTCCTTTCGGCTCAGGTGAGAGTTCATGTGACTCTCAGATCTGCTCCAGTTCCCTGCTACATCATGTAGGACAGTAAAGAAGCCACAATGAAGGACATTTATTCATCTCTTAACTCTCAGCCTTTTTTCTAAGAGCACAGCCCAACAGCCAAGGCCGGAGGGTCTGGAGGTCCAAGTGGTCTAAGTGCAGTGGTGACAGGCCAGGGCCAGGCTGCCCAGTCAGAAGTCAAGGTTCATGTAGAGTCTCAGGTCCCGCTCCCAGGCTCTGTCCTTCTCTGCTCTCTTTCTGTTTTCCCTCTGACTCAGCGTGGCGACGCGAGGCACCCTCTCTCTCCCGGACACCGCGCGGGTGTCCCCGGCCGGGAAGTGTGTGACTCGTGGCTGGGGCGTGCATCTGTAGCCCAACCCTTCCTGGTCCCTCTTGAGGACAGTGGGGATAGGATTGGCACGGCCTTCGCCCAGGGGTCCTAGCCCCATCCCTGGTTCCCAGCCACCCCTCAGCAGCAGCCTGAAGCCAGGGCTGGAGGCGGGCACCCCGAGGGCAAGGCTGGAGGGCTGGGGACCCCTTGACAAGGACAGCAGGTGAGCTGTGGATGTTCGGTGGTTAGCATCCTCAAAGTGGGCACCGCAGTCCTCACAGAACTGGGCGGAGCGGGGAGGCCTGCGGGAAAAGACAGGTCACAGGGACGAGGAGAGACTACGAGGACCCAGGGCCTTCCCGGTGTGAGGCAAGTACTCTACCACCACGCTACACCAGCCCCTCTCCACTTGTCCCGCTCTGAGGAATGGTGGGCAGAAGACAAGGAAGACGGTATGAGCCAAGGCTCCCTCCTCACCGGCTCGGGCTCTCGGAGCGCCTTGTCTCTCCGTGACTCTCTCTGACCATGCGAGCCACCTCAGGGAAGCCTGCCTCTTCAGCCAGCTGAGCAGCATCTCTGCCTCCCAGCTCACACACCCCTACCCAGGCAGCCCCACGGCCCAGGAGGTAGCGCACAGCAGCCTCCTGCCCCGCTCGGGCAGCGCACATCAAGGGTGTCCACCAGAAGGCATCGCGGGCGTTGATGTTCCCGCCAGCTCCCCCTGCCTCCCGGGGCTCCAGCAGCCGTCGCAGTTCTGTCAGATCCCCATTCTGGGCTGCCAGCAGGATGCACTGCGTCCTCTTGTCTTCATCCTCAAGGGGTCCTCCTGGTCTCGAGACGCCTGCTGCCACCCTTCTCCTCTTCCTCGCCCTCTCCCTCACAGGTTCAGGCCTCTGGGGCTTACAGGAAGTGCTCTTCTCATCTGCAATCAGCGCCTCATAGAAAGCCCGGGCTGCAGCCCCATCTAGGGCAGGCTCTGGCTTCTCACACTGTGACTGGCGCTGCCCATCCTTCCAGAGGTCGCTGTTGCCAGTGGCTGGAGTAAACGTGATGAGGGAGGGTCTGGACATGGCTTTGGGGAGACGGAGGAAATGAAGACTGGGCAAGGAAAGGACGTGGCAAGCAACCCAAGCTTTCAGGCAGCCACTGTGGTGATGACCAGCACCACCTCCAGGGGCCTGCTGGGGTGAGAAAGCAGCCTAGAGCGAACACAGGCCTCCCACCCCAAAACTGACCTCACAACCTAAGATTCTGCAGAACCCTGGAATACCAGACCCTGCCCTCGATGTTAACAGAAGTTCATGAGGGCACCGTAGATGCGGCTGTGTGGAAGGCTTGCCTCAAATTTGGGAGGCTGGGTACTATCTCTAATATTGGAGAGAGAGAAACAATGTTCTATCAGACAGCTGTCTAGGGGTCCTGCATTACACACCCACCTCCCTACAGACAAAAACCAGCAGGTTCTCTCCAAAAACATTTTTCCATCCTGTAACACATACCGTTAGGAAATATCAGCTCCACCTTTCAGATCTTGCTCGATCTTAATTAGGGGTCTCCTTTTCCCAGATAAAAAACAGGCATGACATTATTCCCAGAGGTTTTGGGGGGGAGGGGAAGGTGTCGCACTGTCACTTCCGTACCACAAAATGGCGCTCTTGTAACCTGTAAGAGTTGACACAACCAAATAGCCATAAGGACGCATGCTCAGTAGCAGCAGCAGCAGCAGCAGCAGCAGCAGCAGCAACACCACCAAAACCCCACAAGCTTCAGTTTCCCGCGCTGGAACCTTTCCAAGAATCCACATAAAGCTTCGCGTGCCCGGACACCGTGAGGACCCGGGGTGACCTGCTGGTTGGGGTCTTGCTTTTACATAACGCCCCCACAATGCCCTTCGCCACCGTGGACGTGGTGCCTCCCGCTGCAAGCTCCTTTCCCGGGGCCGGGAGGCCACGCTCTGCGTTAGGAAAGGCCCCGGGCCGCAAAGGGAGACTGTGGCATGCTGAGGAGCTGGGAGATGAAATAACAGCACGGTGCCCCTCTCCACTACCCTGAGCAGGTTTCGGAGAACACACTTAGGGCCCGCAGCAGAACGCCCCACTCAAGCCCTGATGAAATGGACAAGTACAAAGAGGCGAGAGGCAGAATGGTTGGCGCCACCTCAGGTTAGCGCGCAGGGCAGCCCAGCGCAGCCCAGGCACACCCGACTTAAGTTCCTCACCACCGAGCCACGCCTCTACGCCTGCCTGAGCCCGAGCGAACTCTGCTGAGGGCCTGACAGGAGGACCGGGGTCCAGTGGGTTGGCCTGGGACGGGGTCAGTCCCCGGGGCGGCAGGGAAGACCGAAGCGGAGCGATGAGAGAGCACAGCAGGGACGAGAAGGACCGCTGATGCCAGCTCGGCAGCCCGCTGAGCCTGATGAGCATTAGACTATATTTCCCAGGCTTCCTGGACAGGAAGACGCTGTACTTGGCTTCCGCTTCCGGTGGCTTCTCCGTTCGCCCCGCCCCTGGGAGGCTGCCGCTATGGCTCCGCGACCCCGGAGTCGTGCGCGGGGCCTCCTGGGATTGGTAGTTCATCTTCCCCTCAGTTCTTCGGTGTCTCTGTTCTGATGGGACTCCATCTCCCGACGTCCACCGAGGTAGGGGGCGGTTCTTAACGCCTGCGCATTGCCCTATTTCCCTCCCCCTCACCAGTTTCCACTTTCCCCCTCCCCACTTCGCCTGCCGCGGCCGGGTCGGCTTCCTGCGCTGTAGCGGTAGCTGCCGTTCCTTCGAAGTACAACTCCCCTTCCCCGCCCCAGTCCCAGTCCCCGTCCGGCCGGTGAGTCTGGGGTTGTCTCCGCGCCGAGGCGCCCGTGCTCTGGGCGCGGCGCTCGGGTCTGTGCTCCTAGATGTGGGGGTGAGGAAGGAAGTGACCGGGTCGGTAGCCGGAGGAGGTTGGGTGGCCTGAAGAGAGGAGGCGGCTGGTGGGGACGGGACGGTCGTGAATCGCGCCGGAGTGCGGTGCTCTCGCAGCCCCGCGAGGGCGGGAGAGGCCGGTTCTGTTGGGGAGGATGAACTTCGGAAGGCTCGGGACGGGCGCCAGGAGCGTGCGGGCACCTGCGGTGGTGGGGAGCCGGAGCCGACGGCCCTGTCGCAGCTGACGCGGGGGTGAGAGGGGCCTGGCCTTCAGGATCGCCAGGAACTGGGCTAACGCCAGTGGATCGGGACCTGTCATTTTCCTGGAAAGTGGTGCCACTCATTCTCACCACGCCGAGAGGGGGCTGGGGTCAAGAAGGGAAGCTTGGAGAGGGGTGCCTCAGAAGCGGGGATCCTTTAAGCCTCCGTGGTTGGGGAGAACGCGTGGGGGCAGGGAAGAGACCAGAAACAGCCTGGTCTCCGCTTACTTATGCTCTTCTTCATCAGACGTAAAGATGAGTAGCTCTGAGGAGGTGTCCTGGATTTCCTGGTTCTGTGGGCTCCGTGGTAATGAATTCTTCTGTGAGGTGAGTTTAGCTTCCCTGTTGGCCACCTCGACTTGCCCTCGATGTTTTATTTTATGTTCTTTGAGATCAGACTGCGATCGAGCTCCCTGTGCAGTCTAGACTGGCCTTGAACTACTCCTGGCAATCCTACTCCCTCCGTTTCCTCCTGAGTGCTGGGCTTCCAAGGGTTTATCAGTATGCATGGCTAACAGGTATCTCTGGTGGTGACTGTTAGGAAGATGTTTCATGTTAAAAGTTCTGTACTGTCCAAAGCACTGCGTGTTAACTTGGAAAACTGTAAATGCCTTTCAGAAACTAAACTGCTTAGCCTTCATAATTTCCAAATCTTCAGCTCAGAGAGTCCACTGTTCCCCAGGAGATGGCAAATCCAGTTCCCAGAGAGGAGGGACAGAAGTGCTGCAGCTGGTTAGCCTCAGATGAAGAGCTGCAGTTTGAGAGGGACCCCCTGCAGGACTAGGGACAGGGAGCCAGAGGAGCAGATGCGCTGGCTGAGGACAGGGAGCTCTTAAGCCCCCGTGAAAGATGGGGGTTCCTATACCAGTTCAACCCCTAGAATTCCCTGTCCCTGCAGGTGGACGAAGACTACATCCAGGACAAGTTTAATCTCACTGGCCTGAATGAGCAGGTGCCTCACTACCGACAAGCTCTAGACATGATCTTGGACCTGGAGCCTGGTAATGTGCCGCTAGGGTTTTGGCTGAGCGTGGGGTGGTGAGAATATGTGCACATGCATGTTTGGAGCCTGGTAATGTGCCCCTAGGTTTGCCGCTGAGTGTGGAGTTGGTGAGAATGCGTGCACTTTGTTTTGGTCTCTGCTCACTTCTTGAATTTCTTTTTTTTTTTTTTTTTGAGACAGGGTTTCTCTGTGTAGCCCCTGGCTGTCCTGGACTCACTTTGACCAGGCTGGCCTCAAATTCAAAGAGACCTGCCTCCCTCTGCCTCCCAGAGTGCTAGGATTACAAGCATGTGCCACTGTACCCAACTGGTTTTTCAAGACAGGGTTTCTCTGTGTGACCTAGAACTCACTGTGTAGTTCAGGCTGGCTCCCAACTCACAGAGATCCACTTGCCTCTTTCTCTCCCCCTGAGTGTTAAGATCAAAGGCGTGCACCACTACTGCCAGGCTTGTTTCTTGAATTTCTAAATTTCCTTTTGATTCTCCAGCTCTCCTATCCCCAGATCCTTCCGTGCTTGCTTTTGTGTGTACCCCCTCCTCTGTCCCCTCCATGCACCACCCAAACTGGACTGTTCCACCTGTCCTTCCTGCCGTGGCCTTTGGGTGGGGGAGCTGTGGCATGTGCAGCAGTGCTTGGCTTCTTCCTCGTCCCGTTCCCTGCCTGACCCTTGCCTGGGCTCCATGCTCTCTGAGAGTATCTCAGCTCTAGTTCATATGACAGTTTCGTGTGCTGCCTCCTTCCCCTTGCTGGTTTGCAGTGCCACCCTCTGTTTTTGTGTGTTTGCATTTACGTAGCATGAAAGCAGAGAAGCAGGCAGAGACTGTAGAGGTGTGGAGAGGAAGCAGTGTGAGTGGCCTTGGGTGTGTGGAAGAGTTAAAAGCCCAGGTTTCTGGGTCAGATGTATGGATAAGAAACAGGTGCTAGATAAAGCGTAGGCGCCACCTTGGGGTAAGGTGGGGTTACCTAGGAAAGCAAAACAAGTGGCCACCCCACCTTTCAGATGAAGAGCTGGAAGACAACCCCAACCAGAGTGACCTGATTGAACAGGCCGCCGAGATGCTTTATGGATTGATCCACGCCCGATACATCCTCACCAACCGAGGCATCGCCCAGATGGTGAGGCTCTGCTCCTGCCACTTGGGAGGCAGGAAGGGAAACAGGTGCACGAGTCAGAAGTCACGCTTCACGCCTGCCAGGGAGTCTGCCAGAAGAGCGTGAGAAGCCCCAAGCCGGGCTGAGAGTCGAACCCCCACTAAAGTGGTGTTTTAGGGAGGGAGATGAAAGCATGAATAGGAAGGAGTTTGCGGGGAACAGATAGAAATGCTTTGCCTCCTGCCTGGCTCAAGAGAAGGCAGTTGAGGAGTCTGAGGGCATCTTGACAGAGAAGGGGCTTCTAGTCAGAGATGGGAAGCGTGGGGGATGGTGGAGTGAGTGAACGAAAAGGAATTGCCTCCACACTCACCAGTCCTTTCCACCTTGTACAGTTGGAAAAGTACCAGCAGGGAGACTTTGGCTACTGTCCAAGAGTGTACTGCGAGAACCAGCCGATGCTGCCCATCGGTGAGTGCTGGGGGGGGCGCAGCTCTGTGTGGCAGGGCAGCCGGGCTAACCTAGTCGGTGCCCGAGTCCCAGGGCGATGGGGGGGACCGCTGTGCTATGGGCTCCACTGTCTGCCCCCAGGCCTTTCCGACATTCCTGGCGAGGCCATGGTGAAGCTCTACTGCCCCAAGTGCATGGACGTGTACACGCCCAAGTCGTCGCGGCACCACCACACAGACGGCGCCTACTTCGGCACCGGCTTCCCCCACATGCTCTTCATGGTGCACCCGGAGTACCGGCCCAAGCGGCCCGCCAACCAGTTTGTGCCCAGGTGGGGAGCCAAGACAGTCTCAGAGGCTCAGAGAGCGATCCGAGGTCTAGAGAGAGCTGAAGAACAAGCGCAGGCCTTTGTCGAGGCCTGCCTGTCCCAACGGCAGCGCTTCCTCCTGTGGAGCGGCTGGGGAAGTGGCTTCCCTGCCCATGCCTCCGTCCTCCTATCCTTCATCTATCCGTCTACCTCTGTGGTTGGTTGGTTGGTTTCTCAAGACAGGGTTTCTGTGTATGACAGCTCTGACTGTCCTCAAAATCAGAGAGATCCACCTGCCTCTGCAAGATTTTGTTTATTACGTATTCAATACTCCATCTGCATGTACACCTGCACACCAGAAGAGGGCACCAGCTCACTGTAGATGGTTGTGAGCCACCATGTGGTTGCTGGGAATTGAACTCAGGACCTTGGAACAACAGACAGTGCTTTTAACCTCTGAGCCATCTTTCCAGACCTCTAGCAATATTTTTAAGTGCATGGCACTTGACTCTTTAAACAGTGGCTGTTGCTGTGGCCATGTTGGCTGTTCAGCCTTTTCCCAAAAGTTTCCGGTTCTGTGGTTCAGCATGACTTACCATTGTGGTGTCTTATTTTTACTGTATGCCAGGAAGGATTCCATTTTGTACAGGTACTAATCTGTACTCCTTAAATGTGAAATTTCAAGTGTGGTTTGAGGGGTTAGGGATTTAGCTCAGTGGTAGAGTACTTGCCTAGCAAGCGCAAGGCCCTGGGTTCGGTCCTCAGCTGTGGGGAAAAAAAAAAAAGACAAAACAACAACAACAAAAAGTCAAGTGTGGTTTGGGTTTAACCGGCCTCATGCCTGATAAGCTCCTACTCTTCCTGACTGTACTCTCAGTTTGGGTTGTTGTTTGGTTGGTTTGATGTGTGTGTCAGGGATGGGGTAGGGAGCGTTTAACAAGGTCTTCAATGGTTGAGTTGGTTTTAAGCTGTAAATGAGACTATTTACATGGCCTGGAATTTGAATTTTAGTGGATGTTTAGGGTATTGTTTTGTTTTGTTTTGTTGTTGTTGTTGTTGTTGTTGTTGTTTCTCTGTGTAGCCTCATCTGTCCTGGACTCGCTTTGTAGACCAGGCTGGCCTCAAACTCACAGCAATCTGCCCGCCTTGCTTCTCTGAGCCCTGGAAAGGCTGTGTGCCACCACAGCCGGCTTAGCCTACATTCTTACGATGGTGGCGTATCATGGAAGGCAGAGGCAAGTGGATGTCTGAGCCGAGGCCGAGGCTCTGTTACATAGAGGAATTCTGTCTCGAGAAACCATCCCTCCCCCCAAAACAAAAAACAAACAAACAAACAACAACAAAAATAAAAACCAAGGAGAGACAAGTTTTTAGGAGCAGGGAGGTTGGGGGACTCCCGAGGAGGCCGAGGCCGGGATGGTGGTGGGAGTGCTGGCCCCTGGCTGGGTAGAATGTGCTCACCAATAGTGCTCACCCTGCCGCTCCGACCCCCTGCCCAGGCTCTACGGTTTCAAGATCCACCCGATGGCCTACCAGCTGCAGCTGCAGGCCGCCAGCAACTTCAAGAGCCCCGTCAAGACGATTCGCTGATCCCGCCCAGCCTCTCCCTCTGCCCGATGCCACCATCTCCTCGCTGACACTCTGAGGAAGTCTGGTTTTTAGTGTAAATTAAAGGAATTGTTATTGTGGTGGGAACATGAAATAAAGTGGAAGAAAAGGCCACGAGCTCGTCTGCTGGTGCTTGCCGCCGGGGCAGGCTGAGGAAGGGAAGGGGCTGGCTGTTGTGTGGACTCCAGGGCCCTCAGCGTCGTGCCGCCCGCCCTCGGGTGGAAGCAGCACAGTTGGTGCCTCATGGATTTGGTGACGTGTCAGGGCAGCATCCAGGCTGCGTGGGGGTGAGCAGGCTGAAGAAGGCCTTGGAGGCTGCTGCCTGGGCTTGGCGTGTGCTGTAGGGCTTCAGGAGAAGGACCCGTTTTGCTGTTAAAGGAAACGTAGTCCTACGTAAACAGCTGCAGAGAGGGCGAGAGCCCTACCGTCCACTGTTGCTCTGAGGTGTCTGCCCCTGGCTGGGAAGGCTGGCGCAGTGGGAGGCTTCCCTCCGGCAGACCTCCCCAGCACCGTGGGGACCAGCCCTGTTGTGTAGGTGGACAGCAGGTGGTGCCAGAGACAGTCACCCCCAAAGACCAGGTTCTCCCTGCTGTGCTCAGCGTCTGGCCTCAGGCGGGAAGCAGCCCTGTCCTCACAGCAGGTGGTGCCAGAGACAGTTACACACACACACACACCCCCGCAAAGACCAGGGAAGCAAAGACCAGGTTCTCCCTGCTGTGCTCAGCGCCCAGCCTCAGGCTGGAAGCAGCCCTGTCCTCACAGCAGGTGCTCACACGGCCTGTCAGAGGGTGAGCCGGGTGGGTGGGAGTTGCTCTCCCAGAATTTCGGGGTGAGGGCCTGTGTGCTGGCAGGCGTGCTGGCCATGCCGGGCTTTGCTGTGGGAAACAGCAAGCAAGGCCAGGGGCTGGGAGGAAGGGGGACACTGAGTCCTGGAAGGGCAGAGCTGGGTCCTGCCCGCACCTGAAAGGGGGCAACTCCATCTCATCTGTTCCTGTGTGTGCCAAGCTCCGGTTCCTGCATCCACACCTGCCGCTGTGCCTCTTAGAGGCCTTCCCTGGGCTGCGTTTCCAGCTCAGACGGTGCACTGTCAGCAGTACCCCGCCGTGCATGGGATCACCATCTACCGGCGTGAGCAAAGTGCAGGGTGGGGACTCGCTCTTCTCTGCAACACGAGGGAGGGGTGTGCGGGCCATGGATGCTGAGAAGTTAGGTTTGGGGACTGTGGGAAGCTCCTGATGGGTTGGAGCTGTCCCTTCTCCAGGTGTGAAGGTTCGCTTCCACATGCCAGATTGTGCGGACAGCACAGTCCCCTCCGCTGCCGGGAGAGACCCGGCACCTTCCACGCACAGTACTATTACGAGGCTGGCTGCTGCCAGTACAGTTACTGCAACTCCTGGTCCTCCCCAGCCCCAGGACTGCGCCCGAGTCCCAGACACTGCGGTTGTGCCAGGCCCTGAGGCTCTCCCTGGCCCTGGCTGCCCTCCGTGCTCACGGGGGCTCTGAGGGCCCGGACCCTCTCACCCGCCCCTGGAGCTGGGCTTGTCCGTTGCCCACCTGCAACAAATATACCTGTTCCTCAATAGTTCGGGACTTATGGTTCTTTCCCAGGCTAGACCTGACACGTTCCCCTCCCCAGATCGGGCTCTGTCCGGGAGCCTCTTCCTTTGAGCAGCCTAGCACCCCACTCTGCTGTCCCCAGACGCCGCAATCCTCCAGTCCCTGTGGTCTCAGGTCTCCTCTGTGTGGCACCGGGATCCAGGTGCTGATTTGGCTTCCTCCTCTTCAAGAACCTTAAGCAGGGTGTCCAGGTAGGCTGACCTGAGAATGGTTTCCCCAGTGTCGTCTGTGCCCTCGGAATGGTTCTCACGTACCGCCATCATATGCCCTCAGTCTGGACACGTGCCACCTCCAAGCCTCAGTGCCAGGCTTCAGCAGGAAGGGCAACGGTGGGCTCTCTCCAAGCCTCAGTGCCAGGCTTCAGCAGGAAGGGCAACGGTGGGCTCTCTCCAAGCCTCAGTGCCAGGCTTCAGCAGGAAGGGCAACGGTGGGCTCTTGTGCAGATTTCCCAGCATGGCAGCCTTTCTCTCCCCACCATCCTGGTCTGCTGTCTGACCTCTTCACTTCACCTGACTGACTGCGGGGGTGAGCAGCTGTCACCTTCAAAGCTGGAACACTAAAGCCACGTGGTGTGAAAAGGGACTCAAGCCTCTGACCACCTGTGCTGGTTCCTTTCAAGGGTCCCGGTGCCCCGCAGCATGAGCTCCAGGCTGCAGGTGTAAAATCCTCAGCATCCTCAAGTAGCCTCAGTCCTCGGCAGACCTTGAACTTTGTTTTGTCTGTTTTGTTTTTCAAGACCGGGCTGGCCTCAGACTCCCAGAGATCCACCTGCCCCTGCCTCTGCCTTTGAGATAGATTAAAGACTTGTGCCACCGGGCCTGGCTGACCTTGAATTCTTGATCCTCCTGCCTCTACCTTTCAAGAGCTGGAATTAAGGTGTGTACAGCCACACTGTACTGACTGAAAGCTTTTGGCCAAGCCTGGTGGCACACACCTTTAATCCCAGTGGAGGTAGGCAGTCTGTGGGTCTGAGGCCAGCCTGGTAATTCCAGGACAGCCAAAGCTGCAAATTTGTCTCAGAACAAATAATAAATTGAAAAATTTCAGGCACTCCCAGGTGCTTTGTGCTACTGTTCTGACGTCACCAGCACTTTCAGGTGAGGCAGGCAGGCTCAGGCCTCAGCCCATTGCGAGAGCTCTGCGGAGCAACAGGCGTGCTCCCTTTTCCTCCGCCGCCTCACAAGTCGCCCTGTAGTCTGAGGTGGGTGCATGCACAGGGACAAACGGACACCGGGCTTTGGGGTTTAGTCTGGCCTTCGGTCTCACTCTAGTCTGTACTGACCTCGATGTCACAGTCCTCCTGCCTCCGCCTTCTGAGTAGTGGAGTTGGACACAAGCCGCCATGCACAGCAGCCTGTGGTAGGGCACGCCACAGTCTTAATGCTGGGAGCCTGAGGAGGGAGGCCAGCAAGGAAGGGGCGTGTGACGAAATCCACACTCGCTCCCAGATTTACCCCGCTCCAACTGGTCGACGTGGGAGCCGGGCTAGGAAGGGGCTCTAGCCCTGGAAGTCAGAGAGCAAGGCTCCCTGGAGTGATGGTTCTGGAATGTTGGTTTCTTAAACACACACACAGAAATATGAGAATACGATTTTGTTTTAATCCCAGGTGTGGGATGTGGGCTGTTCCTCAGCAGCTAGACCGATTTGCCACCTGCTGTTGCAGAGCTGTGATTTTGCCACCTGCAGATAGTTTCTGCGCCTGCGTGATGTGATGTTTGGAATTCTGGGGTTTTTTCAGAGGGTACATAAATGCTAGAGCCCCAATGGGGGTGGGGCTGGTTGGTTTGTTGTTGGCTGTGCTTTGTTAAGTTCGTGACACCCCTAGTCAGCAGGAAGTAGTCTAACAATACAATAACGTCACCCCCTTTCCACCCTGGCTTTTTTTTTTTTTTTTTGAGACAGGGTTTCTCTGTCCTGGACTCACTTTGTACACCAGGCTGGCCTTGAACTCACAGCGATGCGCCTGCCTCTGCCTCCCTGCATGCTGGGATTAAAAGCGTGCAATACCACGACTGGCTTCAAACTCCTGACTTTATTCAGAGACCCCTTTCCTTTCCTCTCCATCCTTTTTCTCTCTTAGTCCAGTGTTAGGAGGTTGAAAGGGAAGAAAAGGGGGTGGAAGAAAGAACCCACAAAGTAGGAAAAGTTCAGCTCCAGTTCCCTTGTTTCCTAGGCCTTCTGTCCCTCCTCCTGGCTCTCCCTTAGTGCTCATATCCCATATTCTGCCCGTGTGGCCTGTGGGCCACACACAGCTCTGGTCTGACAGCGTCGACTAGCCAAGCCAGCCCTCGCCAGGTAAGGACCGTCAGTCCCGAGGTAAGGGCAGCCAGTCCCTCTTCAGCTTTCTACAGCTGAGTCAGAGTTGTCAGGCCCTGGCGGTAGAGACACCCGGGATGGGGTAGTCTGGCCCAGCCCCCAAACCTTCACCTCCACCAAGGGAGACAATCCGAACACTGGTCTGTTTGGGGGCAACACCTGAGGACTTTGGACAAGAGAGGGGGCTGGACAAAGTGGAGGCGGGAGAGGCCAGCTCAGGGTCGCTGGCGTGAGAGGCAGGGAGGCAGGGGCAGGGCTCAGATGGACATCCCTAGCGGCTGGACGCAGTGGTGGTAAGGGTTCCTGCATCGGCCTCTTTGCTTTTCAGGTTGTTGCAGAAATCCAGGCAGCAGCACTGACAGAGTACCCGGAAGCCGGACACTGGGGAAGCTCGGGTGTAGGAGCAGTCGGACGTCTGCTCCCGCCTGGGCAGTCGCTCTCCTCAACGATCAAACCGCTGCCCCGGCAGGGGTACCACCTGGGTCCCCCACTCAGAAGAAAACCCCTGAAAACTGGCTGGGAATGCCCAGTGAGCCTTCAGCGATGGCCCTCGGAAGCTGTGCGTGGACGGTTTGAAGGATGTGCCGTGGGGGACGGTTGAGGGGAGTGCTGAGTCAGGGCTCTCGGAGGGGAATGGGGGAACAGCATCGTGGCACAGCGACGAGAATGCTGCGGAGTTTGGTGGAGGTTGGGCTGCAGAAACAGAATGGTGGTTTTCTGCTGCAGAAGAGGTAGAATGGGAATGTGTAGCTCAAGGGACACAGGCACAAAGTTCAGCTCCTGGCATCACGGTGGCTCAATGGTCAGGGCTGCCTACCGCTCCTCCAGAGGATCCAGCGAGCCCGGGCTACAGAGACACTGTCTCCAGAGAGCAGACAAAGTGTAAACAAGCCAGGGTGAAGGCTCACACCTGAAACCCTAACACTGGGAGGCTCTGTAGTGGCAAAGCGCTTGCCCAGCATCCTCTGGCCTGGCTCCACCCACAAGCAGAAGAAGGAAACTGTGGAAGGAAAGGTCGTCAATGAAGGCAGCCTCTGACACTGAGTATTAAGAGTGCTGTCCCAGCTGGGTGCAGAGCACACACCTGCAATCCCAGCACTCAGGGAGGCAGAGGACAGCCGAGGCTACACAGAGAAATCCTGTCTCAAAAACAAAAAACAAAAACAAACAAACAACAACACCCCCCCCATACAAAAACCAAAACCAACCAAAAAAAGAACACTGTTCCTAGCCAGGTTTTGTGGTGCACTCCTGTGATCACAACACTCAGGAAGAAGAGCAAGAAGCAAGAGGATCACAAGTTCAAGGCTAGCCTGGGCTACACACTGTGATTCTGGCCCTAAAATAAAAGAAAATAGAGCCCTTTCTGGAACCACTGCTAATTCTGACAGCCTGTGAGATTCCGGCCAAGCTTTCCATCCTTCTGCAATGGCTCTTTCTGTTAAATGGGGCAGCCCTGCCCACAGCAGAGGGTACCTCAGCTCCAGCATGCTTAGAACTGCCTCTGTCTAATCCACACAGAGCGTCTATCAATGGAAGAAAGGTAGGGGGTTGGCTGGAGGGAATGCCTGTCATCCAAGCAGGGAATGAGGGCCTGGACTCGAGGAGAGCGCTTTGTTGAACCATGCTGACCTAGGAAGAAGTGTGGGTTAAACTGCCTGTTAAACCAGGGAAGCAGACAAGGTCCTCTGTGAGGCCAAACCTCTAGGAACGAGTCCTTAAGGGTCAGGAAGACTGGGCGAGGAACAGTGTGTGTGTGTGTGTGTGTGTGTGTGTGTGTGTGTGTGTGTGTGTTCATGTGTGTTCCAGGAGAGCCCTTGACAGTAGGAAGACTGACGGCTGAGGGCAGGCCTCTCTGTCACACCGGTGGGGGACCTGACAGAAAGTGCTGTAATGTCTTAGGCCTGCACTGGGGCCCTGGGTGTGGAGGGGTCTGCCTGCTGTTCTCTATGTGCAGGGTGGCACAGCTGCCACCCAGGGGTGCAAGGCCGACGTCAGACTCCAGGAGGCACCCCTGCTCAGACACCCCTGATGTCTCCAGCCAACATCAGTGCGGGTACTCGGTTCGTGGAGATGGCTGGGGCGGCCCTGGGTTTTACCTGGAAGGCAGAGAAATGCTGTGGTCCTGCTCTGTGGCCACACATCTGCTTCCTGAGGGCCGCCTGACTTCACAGACCTCACTGAGAGGTCCGCTCTTGTCAGGGGTGGTGCTGTCCCTTTAACCCTGTACTCAGGGCCAGGGCCGGGCAAATCTTTGAGTTTCAGACCAGCCTGATCTACATAGCAGCAGCCAGAGAGAGGTCTTTAAAAAGTTATCAAAACAAACCAAAAGCATCAGACTTCCATTCCACGTTACAGCCCGAAGAAACGCTTTCGCTTAGCGTGCATTTGGAGGGCTAGCCTCTACCCAGCCCTCCGTAAGCCTAATTTACATTTACAGATGAAGCTGAGCAACCCCACCGACCTCAGAGTAGCCTTTTCTCTGTGACTTAGTTAGCCAGCATCTCACACCATCCGAGTGCTCGGAGTAAAGTCACAGGCTCCGTGCTGTCTTTTAAACAGTCCACATCTGCCCGTTAGATCTCGCTATCATGGCCTCACCTGGCCTTCAGCCGTCCTTGCCTGAGTGCTGGAAGTGCCACTAGGGAACTTGCTTTTTCTTTTCCTCTTCTTCTTCTTCTTCTTCTTCCTCCTCCTCTTCCTCCTCCTCCTCCTCCTCCTCCTCCTCCTCCTCCTCCTCTTCTTCTTCTTCTTCTTCTTCGTCGTCTTCTTCTTCTTCTTCATAAGTTTAGGAGTGTTTGTTTGTTTGTTGACTTTGATTTTGCTGTTTCGAGACAGGGTTTCTCTGTGTAGCCCTGGCTGTCCTGGACTCACTCTGCAAACCAGGCTGACCTCGAACTCACAGAGATCCATCTGCCTTTGGCTCCCAGAGTGCTGAGATTACAGACGTGTGTCACCGTGCCTGGCTTTAAATCGAGGTTTCTGAGAGTTTCTCTGTGTAGTCCTGGCTGTCCTGGAACCTGCTCTACAGAATAGGCTGGCTTCTAACTCAGAATGATCCCCCTGCTTCTGCCTCCAGAGTGCTGGGATTAAAGTCATGTGACCCCGCCACCCGGCTTGAACATGCTGTGTTGTTCAGAGGTGAAAACAAGAGCCCACTCGAGACAGGGAAGGTCTGTGTCCTGAAGACAGGAGCCCTCAGGTAACCTCTCGCTCCATGCCTTAATCCGTGTCCAGTCCCTGGACAGGCTCAGTCAAAGGCAAGCTACTGAAGGTCCTGTGGGGTCTCCCCCAGACTGCACGCATGCACAGTGCCCTCTTCCCTGGTTCTTGGTCCACACCACGTGTGAAGAGCCCAGGCCTAGCAGCAGGTGGCTTAGTGTGCGGAGGCATGGCTGCCAGCTGAGGCCAGCCACCAAGTTCAGTGTCATTCCACCCCGTGGGTCCTGGCTCTCTCTCTCTGCCTCCACTTCAGCCCTCTGTTTTGGAACTGGAGAGGGTCCCTGAGGGTCTGCCGAACACTCGCTGACACGGCAGTGAGGCTGTGTCCCCAGAGCCCTCCTCTGGGGGGACCATCAGTCCTTTGCGGTCGCTGGACATTCCGTGATAGCATGGACAGCTGCTCACGATGTCATGCCCGCTGCGGCTTCACCTGTGCGTCCTGGACACAGGCACCCAGACCCTTGGAGAAACCAGTTTCCCCACCTAGCTGGCCTGACCACCCCTCTGACCCTTTGGAGCAGTGGTTCTCAAACTGTGAGTCACAACCCCTTTGAAGGCCAAACGACCCTTTCACGGGGGCCACATATCAGATGTCCTGCGTATCAGATATTTACATTATGACTCATAACAGTAGCGAAAATCACAGTCCTGAAGCAGCAGTGGGATACTTTTATGGGTGGGGTCACCACAACACGAGGAGCTGTGTTAAAAGGGGCAGTGTTAGGAGGGCGAGAACCCTGCTCTGGAGCCGCTTACCAAGAACCAAGTTCCTCAGGGCAGCTGTAGAAAGAGGGCAGCAGACAGGGCTGGGCTGGCCCTGTGGAGACTCAGGGGCCCCGGAGTCCAGCTCGCCGCAGGGCCTACCATGAAAAGCATGGCTCCCCTCCAGCCTGCAGCCTGGGCTTATGCTGGTGGGAGAGAGGCTGGCCAGGAGGGGGTGGGGGCAACACTCTGAGGTGGAAAACAACCCCGGAACAGCCAGTTCTGGGTGTCCTCAGCCCACAGCCACTCTGGGCCCTAATAGCCTGGCTTGAGGCAGGAACTCAGAAGGATTTGACCTGTTCGTTTCCTTTTCTGATGCTCTGATAAAATTCCAGACAAATGTAAGGGAGGATGTAAGCAATGTGAGGGAGAAGCACTTATTTTGTGTACTTTATTTTTATTTATTTGTTTTGTTGTTACTATCATCTTCATCGGCACCACCGTCATTATTGTTTTTGTTTTCAAGACAGGGTTTCACTGCGTAGCTCTGGCTGCCCTGGAACTCTTTATAGACCGCTGGCCTCGCAGAGATTCACCTGCCTCTGCCTCCCAAGTGCTGGGGTTCAAGGGTTGCGCCACCACGCCCAGCAAAAGGGTTTATTTCAGCGTGTTATTTCCAAACACACATCCAGCATGGTAGGGCAGCCACATTGACAGGAGCCACATCGTAGCTGTAGTCGGGAGCAGAGAGCAATGAATGTGTGCATTTATGGTCATGCTTGCTCACTGAGTGTTTGTGTGTCTGCGTATGTGGGTGGCCCTATCTGACCATGAGGGCCAGCGGAGGGCGCCACAACTGTTGACCTGGAGTTTTGTTGCCATCATGAGGGAGCAGCAAGTTCTCTTAGCCTCTGAGCCATCTGCCCAGCCTGGCCTTTTCCATTCTTCTAGAGTTCAGAGCCCCTTCCTAGGGAACTGAGCAGCCTACCTCCATTAGTGAAGATAATTCCCCACTGAGGCTGCTCCAGGCCACAGCAGACCGTGTTGAGCTGACAGTTAAACCACGTGCTGTGCGTTCCATACTTCCTGGCGCAGTGCATCAGGTGCTGGAGATGCAACCGTGCAGAGACCCTGCTCTCCCTGGAGGAAGTCTAACGGGGAGACAAGGCAACAAACACTGATGAGGGCAGAGTGGCAGGTCCTGAGCGATGGGGGGAGAGAGTGTCAGGTCCTGAGCGATAGGGGGGAGAGAGTGTCAGGGACCTGAGCAATGGGGGGGAAGGGGAGTATCAGGTCCTGAGCGATTGGGGTGTGTGTGTCAGGGACCTGAGCAATGGGGGGGGGTGTCAGGGACCAGGGCAGTGCACCAGTGAAGCAGGACTTCAGCAGAGGGGTGATGTGTAAAGTCTTTACACTGGAGAATAAAGGGTTAAGACTGGAAGCCAGACTGAGCCTGTCATTCCAGCTCAGGGGATTACAAGTTCAAGACTTGACTGAGCTCAAAGTGCGTCTGGATGATTTAGTGTAAAGTTGTCTCAAAATAAGCTGGCTGTGCTGGGACACACCTTAACTCTGGATCCCTGTGAGTCTCAGGCCATCATGGTCTACTGAGGGAGTTCCAGGCTAGCCAGGACTGCATAGTGAGCCCCTGTGATGGATGGGTGGGTGGGTGGATGGATAGATATAGACAGACAGATGGACAGACAGACAGAAAGGACAGAGGAGGGAGGAATGCTAGTTGCGTGGCAAGGGCTGGGTTCAATCCCAAGCCCAGGGCGGAAGGCAGGCCAGAGCGAAATTCCCACATTTCGCCAAAAGATGGCGACAAAGGGTTTTAGAAGAGAAGTGAGGACTCAGCTGGTATAACAGGTTTAGTTTTTGTTTGTTTGTTTGTTTGTTTTTTGTTTTTTGTTTTTTTAAATCAGAGCAGTTCTTGCTCTGTTCTGTAGCACTATCTGACCTGAGTAGACCAGGCTGCCCCAGAACCGACCCTCCTGCCCCAGTCTCCCTGCTTTGGGATGATAGGCGCCACCACCCCCAGCATCACGGCAGGTTCAGAGGGAAAACTGGGGCGGGCGGGCGGGCTTGGTGTCAGAGCACCGTGGGGAGAAAGAAGCTGGACAGACTTGCTCAGAGGAGTGGCCAGGTCCCACGTCACCTTCGTGGCTGCCCCGCTGAGCTTGGCTGCGGTCGGTGCGCCTGGTCTCTGCACCCACAGACCCGGTGCTCCACGGCGGGCACACATCGGAAGGCTGCACCCTCGGCCCCCAGCAGCTCCGAAGGGGACTGGCATGGGCACAGGGGCTTGGAGGCAGTGCCAGGGGGCACTCAGCGATTGATGCTGCATCCCCAGGTGGTGCCGCAAGTTTGTCCTCGTGTCAGGCCCGGGGACGAAGGGCTGGCTGTCAGCTCGCTCCTTTCCTTTTCCCCAGGAAGGCTGCAGGCTTGAGAGCTTTTCTTTTATAAGCCACGTTGAGCTACAGGTGACACCCCCTGCCCTAGTGTCCGACTGTCTGATGTTTGAGGCTGGACCTTGCCATCCAGGCTCTGCCTGCTGTCAGGACGTCATAAGAATCACCACATCCCAGGACTGAGGGGAAAACCAACAGGGAAGGAAGAAAGATGCCTGAGCCTGAGACTGGAACTGAAAGGGTGGGAGGACTCGGGAGCGCCTGGCACCCACCGATGCAAGATGCGAGTGTCAGTGTGACAAAGGAGCACACGGTGACAGAAAGCGGAGTCCTTGAAGAGTGCAAAGGGCACACTCTTACCTGACCCGCTGCGGGATGAAGCTGCAGAGGCTGAGTTCCTCTTACAAAGGGAGACAGGGAGCCACCCTGGAGGTCAGGGCCTTTTGACAAGCCGGGAGTGGGCACAGCCCTGGGATGATTGAAGGGGACTGTGGATGAGCATTTCTTTGGGGTGTGGTCTAGAGCCCTGCTTCTTTTTAGTAACTTCTTTTCTCTTTTTGAGACAGGGTTTCTCTGTGTAGCCCTGGCTGTCCTGGACTTCCTTTATAGACCATGCCATCCTCCAACTCACACAGATCTGCCTGCCTCTGCCTGCCTCTGCCTCCCTGAGTGCTGGGATCACAGACATGTGCCTGGCTTCCTTTCAGTGATTTTTAAAAAGTTTGTGTGTGGATGTTTTATTACAGGTCTGTCTGTGCACAGGATGACCAGTGTTTGTGAAAGACAGAGGAGGACGTGGAGTCGTAGGCACTGTGAGCCACCAGGTGGATGCCAAGAACCCAACCCCGGGGGTGTGGAGTCCTCTTTCTGGCTCCTGTCAGCTGCTGGAGCTGCCTAGTGAGGATCTGGGCCCAGAAGCCATTTCTATGACAACTGCTTCCCTGCCGGTTTTTCTAAGGTAAAGAGGGCTTTGTAACAGATGACCACACCCAGGCTGAGTGGCAAGGAACGCCAGAAGGTAAACAGCGTCTGAGGACAGGACATGTGACCTCACAGACCCTGAGACACACACACGGGGCAGGCCAGGAGAGCCAGCTTTTGTTAGGAAGTCACCCAGAGAAACAGCCCTTAGCTGAATGTGAAAGCATGACTGCATTCATAGGATCGGAGAGACGGACAGACAAATGGAGACCCAGCTTTCTGAAATAGCTGGGCCTCCACCCTCAGGGCCCTTGCTTATTTTTGACAGTTTCGGAGGGAACATGTGCCCCTTCTTGGGTCTTGGAGTAAATCTTCAACCTACCCTGGAAACAGTGCAGGCCTACGCCCTGGTCAGTGGCTAAGAAAAGGTGTGTTCTCGCCCAGGGACCTGGCCTTTTTGCTCAGTTTCTCCCCCCTCCCCACCCCCCAGCTATCCTTATAGAGACTTTCTCTCTATGGCCTGGCTCTCCAGGTACCTGGGTGTCAGGCCTGGTTCACTTGGTATCCAGAGCAGCAGGGCCCGGAGCCCCCAGAGCTGGAGCCTGGGTGTGCAGGGTGAGAAACGGCAGACGGCTAGTGTCCTAGTGTCCACTGGAGTTATGGGATATGAGCTTGGTCTCAGGTGGACTGTAGCCCTGGGTGGGGTGGTCCAGACTCCACGCGGTGTGCATCTCTCTCCATCCCTCTCCCCTCCCATCAGATACCCAAGGCTCCTCTCCCTCTGTATCTTTTAGGAGGGAGTGGGGTACCAGTCTCTATGGCTGTCTAGGAGCGGGGAGCTCTTGGGTCCCAAGGCAGGGGACATAGAGGGTCCCTTGGCTGAACAGACTAAGCTCCAGGACCTCAGCTTCCCTGGCTTTGGCTGTTGTTTTGGATGGGGTCTTGCTATGTAACTGTCTGACCTGGGACTCACTCTATCCCACAGACAGGCTTTGAATTCGGATTTGCCTGGCTCTGCGTACTGAGCACGGGGAGATTAAGGGTATGTGCCCTGCGCCAGGCTTCAAGGATAGCTGCTGCTGCTGCTGCTGCTGCTTTCTCCTCCTCCTCCTCCTCCTCCTCCTCCT
>REGO01000800.1:396562-449915 GCA_010120015.1 Rhombomys opimus | reverse complement strand
CCTCCTCCTTTTTGGTTTTTCATGACAGGGTTTCTCTGTGTAGCCTTGGCTGTCCTGGAGCTCCCTTTGTAGACCGGCTAGCCTTGAACTCACAAGCCACCTGCCTGCCTGTTTCCCCGAGCGCCGGAGTGTAGGTGTGCAGCTCTAGGCCGGCTCTCAGGGCAGCTTCTTGCTGCTCGCTTTCCACCCTGCCTGCCTCCTGGGCAGGGCATCGAGGGCACCAGTGCCAGCTCTCCACCTACTGTTTGCCAAAGGCAGAGCTTTCAGAGACTATGGCTGCCTCCCGTTCCAACCCCAAACCTTCGCCACATCACTGTCAGTCTCGGCATCATCATCATCATCATGGGCATTGGTGTTGTGCCTGCATGTCTGTGGGAGAGTGGTGGACCCTCTGGAATTGGAGTTACAGATAGTTGTGAGTTGGGTGCTGGGATTGAACTCGGGTCCTTGGGAGGAGCAGCCAGTGCTTTTAGCCACTGAGCCATCTCTCCAGGGCTCCTCTCTGGGAAGATTCAGCATGCCGCCACTGAGCTGCTGAGCCTCTGCCCCATGGTTAGAGGGCCCTGCACTGGGGTCAGAGGCCACACAGAAGCCAGCCAGGGACTGCAGTCAGCACCAAGCGCTGACGTCTCTGCTTAAGTATCTTGTTCGAAACCGTGGCCCCGCAGCTGAGGTTATTTCACCGGATGAGAGGTTTCCAAGGACGCTGTGAGGATCTGCTTTCCTCAGGTTCAGCGCGGGAGGACCGCATGCTTGCGCCTGGCCCTCGGTCCCCACCGGCCCTGTGTCTGCTGAATGGCAAACAGGGAGTGCAGACAGACAGAGCGGAGGACAGGCATAGAAGCCCTTCCATTCCTAGTGGGATAACAAGAGCTGAGCAGGAAAAACGGGGGTGGGGCCACCTTCAGGAGAGAGGCCGAGGAGGCAAAACCGTCCACTACCAAGCACAGTTATAGCCGGCAAGGCTGTGCACACCTGTGGTCCCAGCACTCAGGAGGCAGAGGCGGGCGGAGCTCGGAGTTCGAGGCCAGCCTGGTCTACAAAGTGAGTCAAGGACAGCCAAGGTTACACAAAGAAACCCTGTCTCAGAAAGCAAAAACAAAGTGCACTTATAACTGAGGGGTGTTCCTACCCTCTCCCAGGCAGCTGCAAGGCCTAGGAGGCCTGGGGAAGTAGTGAGGGCCACGTGTGCCCCGTGTGGACACTGGGGAAGCGCCATGGCACCGTGTGTGAACACAGCCGAGCAGAGGTCTGGGCTGGAATGGTGACCCGGGGCGCAGTGGACGTGGCGCAGAGGGAAAGGCTGGCCTGTGTGGTTCCCAAAGCCTCACCCTCGGGGCTTCTGCTCTCCCCGCCGTAGGCACTACTGCCTGGACATCTGGAAAATCACACAATCAGCCAGACAGTAGAAAAAATACGTTTTTATTAATTATTAGGAATAGATCGTTCATTTAATGCAGGGCATGTGCTGGGGAGAGCTAAGTGCTTCCTGTGGAAGAGGGAACGTGCAGGAGGACAGTGGCCAGAGCGCCCCACTGTCCGCACCAGCATCAGCAACTCGGAGAGAGCACCACGGAAGTGCCCCTCCAGCCCTGCATCCTGTCCTCCCAGCAGCCGACTGTGGTCCCTAGAGGTGCCAGGGCATCTGGAAGTGCTGGGCTGGGAGGGGGGTGCAGTGTGTGGCTTCCAAGTTGTGCAGGTGCTTCCGGGCCTGAGGAGGAAGGGGGCAGGTAGGTGCAGCGTGCCTTCCCCTCTGACTCTGGGATCCACGCCCCTCGTTCGGGCCTCCCCTCACCCGCCCGGAGCTCACCAGAAACAGCGCCAGCTGCTGCCGTCCTTCCGCACTCATGTCCTCCCCTGCAGAGAAGGGGTCCTCAGAGCCGGGCGGGGGGCCCCTTCCCGGCTCCCCAGTCCCCCCACGCCCAGCCTCCTTACCCACACTCCAGGGGAAGCCAGGCCCGTGCTCTGCCTGGTAGGAGCGCAGCACAGACACGCACCAGTCCTCTTCCACCTCATAGCGACTGTAAATGGAGGCTGGGGGGAGGGCGGCCATCAGCAGGCCGTCTGCGCCAGGCCCTGCCCACCAGTCCCCGATGCTCACCTTCCTCCAGCTGGGAGGAGGCCTCCAGCCACTGCCTCACCGCTCTGAGCCCCTCGTCCACCATCACTCGGGGATACCTTGGGCAGACAGAAGGTCCACTTCACTCCCCAGCCCCACCTCACTCCTCCCAGGTAGCACCGAGGCACGTGCTCCCCAGCTCTCACCGGAACTGCAGCAGCTTGAGCAGGAGGTCATTGCCTCGGTTGGACATGATGTCCTCAGGAACCCTGCGGGCAGCAAGAGTTACCCTGGTTTGGAAGCTGGGCCCGTGGTGGGCACAGGGGGAGGGGACGGCAGAGCCCAGGCACTCACGTGGTGGTGATGATCTCGTCCTTGGTTCTCCGGATCAGCAGCACAGGGCCCTGGAACCTTCGGAACAGAGCGGCAGGGACGCAGAGCTCAGCCAGCCAGGCCACAGCTGAGGCCCGAGTGACCCGGGGTGGCCCTGGGGCAGCCCCTTCTGAGCCAGGCTTACCCCTTCATTGCAGGTCATGAGTGAGCAGACTCAGGCTCCCATAGACCTGGGGAGGACTGAGCCAGCTGAGGTGCTGGCAGGGTCCCTCGGGCCATGGGCCTCCAAAGGACCAGTGGCTGCCCTCACCTGCACACACACCTGGACACCCCAGGTGCCCTGGCTGCCCTCACCTGCACGCACACCTGGGCACCCCAGGGGGCCTGGCTGCCCTCACCTGCACAGCTGCTCTGAGTTGTTGAGGTTGAGATGCTGCCTCACAGTCCTGGTCACCAGGGCTCCTAGAGTGGGACCATGGAGAATGGCAGATGTGAAGACCGTGCCTAGCATAAAGGTCCCCACTGGACAGGGGAGCCCTGCTTCTCAGCAATGGGGTGACCATCTGGGGGACCCTCAGGAGAGTCCCCTGATCTGGCCACCCCTCCCCTGGAAGGACAGGCATGGGAGCTGTACTCACGCCAGCTGTCCGGCATGACCTTCAAGGCCAAGGGCACCAAGTCATCGAAGGAGGCGTCCAGGATAACAGCACTGATGTCTGGGTAGGACATGGCTGCCCACGTGGCTGCAGCAGAGCAGGGAAGGGGATGGGGGGTCAGAAAAACAGATGGGCACTTCCACACAGGTCCGACTTATCCACATCCAACCTCTCTCTCTAAAGCCTCCACCCCTGGGAGCCACCAGTGAGTGCCTGTGGCACCACTCCTGGGCGGGGACAGGAATCTGTCGGGGGGACCAGCAGGGGTGGCAGGTACCCGTGAAGCCTCCAATGGACCAGGCATAGATGACAATGTCCTGGGGCTGGAAGCCCAGGCGGTGAATGGCAAACTGAACCACCACATCCATGGCGTTGGCCTCATTCTGCGGGAATGGCACCCCCTGCGGGAAGATGGGCAGAGCAGGATGGTCAGCCCGAAGACGGTTCCCCGTGGACCCTCCTTGCAGCCTCCGCGCCGGCACTCAGCCCCCGGGCACAGGGAGGCCATGTACAAAGAGGCAGCATGGCCGGCCAGAGGAAGACACGGGAACCTGGAACAGGACAGGTCTCCAGAGAGGGTCTCACCGTGCTTCCTGCAAAGCCAGGATGATTCCAGCCCAGGACGGAGTATCCAGCTGTAACATAGGACGGTAGAGAGCTGTGAACACACATGGTGGGGAGGGGGGTGGGCAGGACAGCAGGACAAGGACAGTAAAGCCAGGGGCAGCCCAGGGTGAGCCGAACGGGAGTGGACTTTTCCTCAGAAGTGAGAGGCGTGGCCCACACCCGGGTGAACGGAGGCCACGGGAGGGGGCACATCCATCCAAAGGACAGAGAGAGGGAGTGAACCGTGCCTACCTTCCAGGGGTGTGGAGACACAGCCCACCTCATAGAAGCCTGCATTCCCCTCACAGCAGATCACCTGGGGAGGGAACGGGAGGGCTGGGAAGGCGCTGGTCGGGGCGGTTTGTGCAACAGGGCCCTGGGGGGGGGCACTGAGGCCAACCTCAAGCCACGCAGCAGTGACCACAGTCCCTGGGATGCCACCAGGAGACCTCTGAGAGGGTGGGATGAGGGGGTTTGGGGACAGCTGTGTGTGTGTGTCCCAGAGCGCAGGCTCCAGCGTCCGTGACTCTCCAGTGTGCAACATTTTCTCCTCCCTGTGCACTGCCAAGCTGAAGCTCAGAGATGGTGGCAGGGGGCAGAGCCAGCTCCAGAACCCAGCCCTCTGGGCCAGGGCCACTGTAGGATAGAGTGCTGGGGTCTGGGCCTGCAGCAGCACCCGCTGCCATCTGTTGCTGTGGGACAGGCCTCCTGCATCCTTGTTAGGTCCTGAACTCTGTGGCAATCGCCCTAGACTTCAGGTCTTCTGCTCTCAGGGCTGGGACGAGTGTGCACCACGCCTGGCCTTGTGTGCACACCAGGCAGGCTCTCTGCTGCCCACGCTCAAGTAAGCAATCCTTTTCTGTCTCCCCTTCTTCCTATGACGTTCTGATCTCTCAACCTTTACTCCTTTTCCCAGACACAGGCTGGCTGCAGACTCACTGTGTAGCCAAGGAGACCTCACTGTGTGTGTGAGCACACTACAGCATTTGTGTGGAGGTCAGAAAACCTCCACTGTCCCTCCTGGCCTTTGACTGAAAGGGAGGGTCTTCTTGATACTGTGCTGCATGTGCCGGGCTGGCAGAGAGCCTCCAAAGATGCTCCTGCCTCCCACCCCACGGGGGCGCTGCGATTACAGCATCCACCACGCCAGGCTTCACGCAGGTTCTGAGGACCAGAACTCAGGTCCTCGCACTTCCATGACGACCTCTTCACCCACTGACCCATCGACCTAGGCCTGGCTTTGACCTGCTGATCCCTCACTCCTGGGATTACAGGCGTGCAGTTCTCCTGTGTGTGTGTGTGTGGGGGGGGCTGGGGAGGAAAGCTCCCTGCATGCTGAGCGTGTATCCACCCAGCAGGCCCGGCCCCAGCACCCCGCTCTGCCTTCTCCCCTCCCCCGTGCAGAGGTCCTGGGGGCAGCCGGAAGGTGGAATTAGCTTTAATGAGGTTCCACAGGGAAGGTTCTAGAGCACTGGCCCCAGAGTCTCTGCTGTCCTCTCCAGACCCCTTTGGCTCCCTGTCCCTTCTCACCAGCTTCTGCCCTTGGGGCTCAGCTGTCCCCCGCCGGTCCACAAACATGGTGTCAATCTCGTTACCATCACAGGCGAGCAGTTTTGCCCGACGCCCGTTACACTGAGCAGGGGAGATGCAAAGACCTGGTCATGAGGGGCAGGAGGCCACCTCCCGTCTGAGGGCAGGGCCAGCCGCAGGCAGGGGCCTCACCTCCTCCACCAGTCGGGCCTGGCCCTGCAGCAGCACAGGCATGAGGGCCTTCTGGAGCAGGTACACAGAGCCTGGGTACAGCATCCGGCGCCCCAGGGTGTGTGCCACCAGATAGCTGCGGGGAAACAGGTTAATGAACCCAAGCCAGCAGGGCCCAGGGTCCGAACTCGAGGGCCAACATTTCCCCTCAACACAACAGGAGCCGGGTATTTCCCCGCTCTGCTGTTGCTGTAAGACATCCACTCGAGGACTTTAGGAAGGGGACACAGCTCAGTGACGCAGTGCTGGCCCAGCATGTGTGAGCCCAACCCCCCGTTTGAGCCCCAACACTACGCAAACAACCCAACAGCATTTTGTATTGTAGCCCAGGACAGGACAATTACACAGATGTCCCTAGGCTTACAAAGGCTTGTCTCCTGAAAAAAACAAAAAACAAAAAACAAAACAAAAAAAACCACATTAAGTTGGAAACAAGAGGCTGCAAATGCGCTTGACCCCGCAGCAGGGAGAGCCGACCCTCCTCACGGACTGTGGCTCACACAACATGCTGCCCATCACAGGGTCAGACAAAGAATCCCAAACCCAAACTCTACTATGCCAATGACTGCGTGGAGGTAATTCTGAGAGTTTTATTTACTGGCTACAGTAAATAAATGTAGTTTTCAGCTAGGTAGGGTGGCACACGCCTGCAATCCCAGCACCAGGGGAGGCAGAGGCAGGCAGATTTCTGTGAGTTCAAGGGCAGCCTGGTCTACACAAAAGGACCCTGCCTCAAAAAAAAAAAAAAAAAAAAAAAAAAAAAGTAAATGCAGTTATCAAATATTTTGTTAGCGCATAAAAATGCAACTTACTAAGAGTTGTCAAGGGCCAGCAAGGTGGCTCACTGGGTGAGGTGTCTGCCGCCAGGCCTGACAACCTGAGCTCATTCACGTGGTGGAAGGAGGGAACTACCAAGTGAGCCCTGGCATCTGAGCGCCCCACACAGGCGCACATGGGCCACGTCTCGGCCTCACACAGGTGACGGCTGCTCAGCGGTGCACCGCTTGCCTGCTATGCACAGCTCCTGTCCTGTCCCCAGCACCACTGATAACAAAACACTTACGGTTCGTGAATCACTAATGTGACTCCAGACTGACCAATAGAGCCAGCCAGGCGCCTGGACTCCAGTGCATGGGAGGAGCTCAGGGCGGCCTTAGCTCTACCACAGGTTTAAGACCAGGCTGGGCTGCATGAGGACACGTCTCAGAAAATGAAAATAAGACTCAGCAACAGGTCAAGCGCTGTAGCCTGGAAGACACTGACCTGGATCAGGGCAGAGATGTGACTGCCATGCTCACAGTGACAATACTGCCACAGCTGCCCAAGGAGCTCAGCCACTTCACGCCCCGAGCATGGGCCTGCATCACCCTGCTGGCACCCCTCAGAAGCCTCGAGTCTGGTTTCCCTTTGGACCAATCCGGGATTGGAACAGCCAGAGCCAAGTCCATCCCTTCCTTGGTGCTCACTCCCTCCATCTGTACGGCTGAGTATGCAGCCAGGCCAGCAGGCGTGTGTGAGCCTAGGGCTGGTCTGGCGCCATCAGTACCCATGACAGAGTTCTCTGGCAGCAGCTAGAACGGCAGCCTGTGGTTGAATAGGTATGCCCCAGAGACTCGTGTGTGAATGTGTGCCCGTGGGAATGACACTATTAGGAGGTGTGGCCTTGTTCAACACGGGTCACTGTGGGGGAAGGCTTTGAGGTCTGATATGCTCAAGCTGGGCCCAGTGTGGCACAGTCTCCTTCTGCTGCCTGTAGAACTCTCAGCTTCTTCTCCAGCACCATGTCTGCCTGCATGCCGCCATGCTTCCCGCCATGATCATAACAGACTAAACCTCTGAAACTGTGAGCCAGCCCCCGTTAAATGTTCTCCTTTATGAGAGCTGCTGTGGTCATGGTGTCTCCTCACAGCAGTGGAACCCTAGCTAAGACACAGCCATTCCCAGTGTTACTGGTTCTCTCAACAATCCCAGTGAGGCAGGCTATTGAGATGGAGAAACTGAGGCACAGTGGGAAATCAAGGAGCAGAGGGCCCAGGACAATCACACAGCAGCACAGTAGAACCTGTGGCAGTAACGGCGAGGGGCTTTCTCTTCACGCAGTGCCTGCTGCTCCCTTCAGCTGCTAAGAGCTTTGCACCAGCAGACCCATTGCCATTCTGGGTCTCCACATGGCCCCATGAGGCCTGAGCCCCACAGAGCCTTTCCCCGCAGGAGACACAGAGACTGCACAGCCCTAGATCCCCAAACGACGGCCACTGCACACAAAGTTCACAGTCCCGTGGCCTTGGCCTGCGCCCCTGCCTCCACCCAGCCCGGTCTCCCACCTGGTGATCTGACAAGGCAGCTTCTTGACCCTGTTGAGAAACGTGTCTGCTGTGCCCCGGTGCAAAGGCTCTGGTCGAAGCAGGGCCACACCCCGGTCACCTCGGGACCCCTTCCTGAGGAAGAGAAAAAGGAAGGGTTCAGAGTCAGGAGCAGCAGGCTAGCCCCAAGTTGTCTGGAGGATGCGGAAGCAGCAGTGGAAGGCAGAGGCCCTCAGAGGGGTGAGGGTGGAGGGGTGAGACCGTGCCAAGGAAGGGCGAGAGCCAAGTAACTGCTGTCTCACCGGCTGCTGGGCTCTTCCCAGTGGAAGTCGACGGGCCAGCTCCTGAAGTCGAAGTTATAGTTGGCCAGCTGCCTCTGTGGACAGAGGAAGGACGGAGGACTGAGAACTGTGGGGAGGCCAGGGGAGGGCAGCGCCCTGTCACGTCTACAAAGGAAGATCTAATGTGACCACAATATTGGGACAAGGCAGCTGGCCCCGCTCACCCGCCCAGCTCCAGAATTTTTAACCCTGCCTTCCTGAAGATCTAAAGCTGTGGTAGGGTGCTTGCTTAGCATGCAAGATACCCTGAGTTCAAGTCCCGATGCCGCCAAACACCTGTTAAAAAGCCAGGCATGGTAGCATGTGCTTACAATCCCAGCATTCAGAAGTAGAGGCAGGGGTGCAAGTTGGGGCTAGCCTGGGATACAGAGTGAATTTAAGGCTAGCCTGGGATGTGGAATGAGATCCGATTTCAAGGACAGATCATGGTAGCACATACTGTGACGTCACCCAGGAGGCAAGAGGATCAGCAGAAATACCAGGTCAGCTTGGGCTACACAGCATGAGCCTGTTTAAATAAACAAAACAAAACAAAAATTTCCCTGCAGTCAGGGAGGCAGAGGCAGGTGGATCTCTGTGAGTTTGAGGCCAGCCTGGTCACAACACTACAAAGAGAAACCTTGACAAAAACCAAGACAAAAATAAAAATAAACAAACAAAAAAATCTCCCAAACACAGAAACATCTAGGGCTGATTGACCCCAAGCGCAGTGCTTCTGTGCAAAGCCTGGGGGGCGGGGAAGGGGAAGGTGCTGGCTGCTTCCACTATCCTCCCCACCTGGAGCAAGCTCCAGGACAGATAAGGCCACACAGAGGAAAAAGAAGAACCAAAGGAATCTTCCAGCAGACCTAAGTGGCGGATGAGGCTGAGCGGAGGCGGCCCAGCCCACGCTGGCTCTGTGAGCACAGGCCTTTTCCTCCATGCCCTCTCCTCACGGCCTCGGGATGGCCACCCCGTCTCCACACACTCGGTGGGTGGTCCAGTGCACCCTCGTAATCCACTGTCCTCCCCACACCCACAGCATCAAGGTCTCTATTTTGAGAATTATTTTTAATTTTTCCCCACAGAAATGTTTTTGACATTTTCAAAAATAACTTGACTAAGAAAGAACAACCAAAAAGAAGCTGCACAAAAAATGTAAGTGACAAAACAAAATAAAGTGAAAAGGCACACTTTAGCCAAGCTCGGCTCCGAACTATGCCCAGATCTGGATGCAGCCACTTCCTCACTCTGAGAAAGGTCACTTTCTACAGACGTAAAACTGAGGGTCATTGTCCCGCCTCCTGTGGTGACAAGAGGGCTGGAAAGGGTGTAAGTGGAATGCACAATGCCTCCCAGCTGGCCGGCAGAGCGAGATGGCACAGCCCCCTAAACACTGGTGTGGCGATGGCGACCAGGGCAGTTTGATCCCTTCAGAGGAAGGGCTTTCTGAGGCCCCACAGCCTCACCTCACAAAGCACCACACTGCACACAGCAGCCCGGCCCAGCCCAGGGCTCGGAGCCCTGCTGGCTCCACCCTGCTGGGCACAGGACTGGACGCACCTGCCCATTCTGCTCCACCCCCAGAGCTAGCACAAAGTACAGACGGCACCCCCGGGGCTGCTTCTGCGTTTGTCTAATTCTCCAGCATGGGAGTGGAGAGGGGAGAGATGTTCTAGCAGAAGGTCCGTTAGAAGCAGGGACCGCAGTTTGCCGTGGCCTGGGTTCAGGGCAGCAGGGCACACACTGCCCTTCCTGCCCTCCTCACCTTGTTTTCTGCAGACTGGTTCCGGTGTGCGGCTTCCAGGACGGTGATGAACTGACGGTACTGGGGGTTGGTCCAGCGGCCGAGGCCTACAGAGAGGACCGGAAAGGCATTGGGGAAGCTGGGACGCCAGAGGCCTCGGAATTATGGGAAGACTGGAAACGGGCAAGCAGGCCCGGGAAGGAGAGCAGAGGAGGAATCAGGGCCCCTTCTGTGAGAAACACAACTTCCTCTGTCCTCCACACAGCAACTGGCTGCACAATTCATGTCCTGAGTCTTCAGTTTTGTGTTATTATTATATTAATAATAGCAACTATGGTGTTTGTATGTGTGTGCCTGAGTGTGTGTACAAGTGCCACGGCAGGAATGTGGAGATCAGAGGACCACATTCAGCAGTCAGTTCTCTATTTCCACTGTAGGATCTGGGGACCGGGTTCAAGTCGCCAGGACTGAGCAACAAGCACTTTTACTGCTAAGCCACTTCATCAGCCCTTTGGTTCTTTGCTTGCTTGGTTGGGTTTGTTTTCTGAGACAGTCTCCCTATGTCACCCTAGCTGGCCTGGAACGCATTACATCATAGTCTGGCCCTAGAGATCCACCTGCTTTAACTTCTCGGGTCCTGAGAGTCCAGGCATGCACCAACACACATCTGACACCTCCTCAGTTTATCTTGTTTCGTTTCTGAACAAGTGTTGTGCCTGTGCCCACGCTGGCCTGCAATTCAAATACAGGCTAGAATGGGGTGGGACTGGGAGGAGCGAGGGTGACGTAGTCAGCAATTCTCCTGCTTCAGCCTCCAGAGCGTGGGGCCCGGCTGTTTCCTCTGTAAATTAGCAGAGTGTGTATCTTCCCCTGTTTTGGCAGTCCTGCAACCTTGCTGCTCCCCTGCTGACAGTGGGCTTCCTCCCTTCCTCCTCAGCCATCCCCAAGCTTCTTTTCTGCATGATGCCAAGCCCCTGTGCCACGGCTTTGCCCACAACTATTTCCCCACCATCATCCCCTCTGCCTGTCCACTGACCCTGGCATCGACACTGACATCTCTCCTCACCCCGCCAACCCACACTCCGGGAGGAGGCTGGAGCTCAAAATTTCCCCCTCCCTGACCCGGCAGGTGCTTCGTGCCAGGGACCATCCTATCCACAGGGACAGGCAGGAAGTAAGAGCCAGCTCCTGGCCCTGACGTTAGCATTGTGGGTGGGGCTGGGGAAAGACTACGAGTCAGCAAAGGTCAGAGGCATAAGTACTCCTCCGGAAGCAAACTGGCACTCCACAGCATCAACACAAACTGGCACACCACAGCACCAGCACAAGCTCGAGAGGAGGAAGCGGGCTGAGAGCGGCCCGGGAGCACTGAGGTTGCTCATGCCAGAATGTAAGTGCAGCAGGGTGTGGTGGGTGCACCTATCACCCTGGGCTAGCCAGTTAGAGACACAAGGAGGAGGCAGACATGGCTCAGGGTTACAGTACTAGTCGCTCCTCCAGAGGACACAGGTTCAGTTCCGAGCACCTACGTCAGGTGACAAACAAATGCCTGTAACTCCACTTCCTTGCGCCGTGACATCCACTGGCCTCACAGAGACTCTGCACACATGATACACAGAAGCAAGTTCACACACATCCCCCACATTAATAAAAAGTGAATATACAAATGTTGGGGGGGGGTACGGCGCTGGAGAGACGGCTCAGTGGTTAGGAGCACACACTGCACTTCCAGAGGACCAGTTGGCTTACACCCCCTGTAACACCAGCTCCAGGCACACCTGACTTCTCTGCCTCTTCAGGCACCTGCTCTCAAGCACACACACCTACACAACACAGACAGGCTCCTGCACACGCACGCACACACACACACACCCCTACACAGACACACAGATATACATCAGTGACTTTTGAATGCAAAGTAAACATGGAACTATCACCCAGGTCCAGAGAACAATGGGGCTAAAGAGATGGCTCAGTGCTTAAAAGCAGCTGCTCATCTTGCAAAAGACCAGAGTTTGGTTCCCGGCACCCACATCTACTGGCTCATGACAGACTGATCCTGCTCCAGAGGATCTAGCGACCTCTTCTGGCATTCACAACCCCACAGACATGCACATAAAACTGAATCTCAGGAAGAAGACCACTGGTGGCACCCCCACAATCCTTGCACCTGAGAGGGAGAGGCAAAAGGATCAAGTCTGAGCTGGCTCAAAAAAAAGAAGAGAAGAAGCCAGCAAGAAGGCTCAGCTGCTGAGGTGCTGCTGGCGAGCCTGACAGCCACAGATCAATCCCCAGAACCTACATGCCAGAAAGGGAACTGACCCCATCGAGTCTGCATGAGTGCGCACGCACACACACACACACATGCAAGAACTTAAAAATCCAGAAAGTTTTAAAAAAATTGGCGTTTTCTCAGGAAATTGGGACTAGTTCTACCTCAAGACCCAGCTATACCGCCCCTGGGCATTTACCCAAAAGATGCTCCACCACAAAACAAGGACAGTTGCTCAACTGTGTTCACAGCAGCTTTATTTATAATAGTCAGAAACTGGAAAAAACCCAGCTGTCCCTCAAGCTAAGAATGGATAAAGAAACTGCAGTACATTTACACAATGGAATACTACTCAGTTATTAAAAACAAGGACATCATGCAATTTGCAGATAAATGGATGGAACTAGAAAAGAGCATCCTGAGTGAGGTATCCCAGACCCAGAAAGACAAGCATGGTCATAAAGTACAGGAGAACCATACTACAAACCATAAACCCAAAGAAGCTAAGTAACAAGGAGGCCCAAGGCGGAGCATGTGACTCTCACTGAGAAGGGGAAACAGAACAGACCTTGTGGGTAGGTGGGGCACTGGATGGGGGTGGGGACAGGAACAGGAGGGATCAGGTCAGGGAGGACAGAGGGAAGGACAACTGGGTTGGGGGGGGCATGTCTGGGAAGATCTAGAAACCTTGACAATGGAAACTCCCAGGAATCTACGCGGATGACCCTAGCTAAGACTCCTAGCAACGGGGAATAGAAAGCCTGAACCAGCCATATCCTGGAACCAAGACTGTCAGTGGCGGGATTGGGACACCAACCCAGCCACAAAACCTCTGCCCAACAATTTGTCCTGCCTACAAGATGTGCAGGGGTGAAGATGAGCAGAAATTGATGGAGAGGCAACCAATGACTGGTCCAGCCTGAGAGCGCTGCCATGAGAGGGAGCCCGCCCCTGGCACTGTTGGTGATATATCGTCTGCTGCACTTGCAGACGGGAGCCTGGCGTAACAGCCATCAGAGCAGAACAGCTACAGAGAGCCACGTCAGGCAGAGCTTGGGGAATCCTGTGGAGGAGGAGGAAGAAGGATTGGAGGAGGCAGAGGGGTCAAGGACACCACAAGAAACCTACAGAACCAACTAGCCTGGGCCCATGGGGCTCACAGAGACTGAACTGGCAACGAGGGAGCATGCATGGGATGGACAGACATCCTCTGCACATGTGTACCAGTTGTGCAGCTTGGTCTTCACGTGAACTCCTAACAGCAGGAGCAGGGGCTCCTCTGACTCTGTCGCCTGCCTCTGGATCCTTTCCCCTAACTGGGCTGCCTTGTCTAACCTCAATAAAGTGCTTCTAGTCTTACTGCAACTTGGTAAGCAGGATGGGTTGATACTGTGGAGGCCTCCCCCTTCCAGAAGAAAGAGGGAAGAGGGGGGGGGGGGCTGAGCGGAGGGGTGAGAGAAACTGTGCTTGAGATGCAAAGTAAACAAACAAATAAAACCAGAGCCACCTCCCAGCGGGGTCTCCACAGCTGGTAACCTCTGCAAGAACCACAGCCTTCTGTCTTCTGGGCCTCCTCACTCACTCACACTCACACACACACACACACACACACACACACACACACACTCTTGCGCACTGTTCCGACCTTCACTTACAAACTTACGCCAGAGCTAGAGTCCACTGTGTAGCCCAGGCTGGCCTGGGACTCACTCTTCCTCCAGCGCTGGGATTAGAGGACAGATGCCCAGTCTCTTGTGAACTTTTATAAGTGGAAATCTGACAATGCATCACAATGTGCTCACGCATATTGAAGTCTGCAGCCTCCGGTGCTGGCTCCAGCCCAGAATTACTTAGGTGGTGTTTTTGTGCATATATGACATAGGCCACCTGAGCCGAGCTCGCACCTTAGATCATATATGCTGTGTTCTTGTGCACGTATGACATAAGCCACCTGAGGAAGGGCTTGCACCTTAGCTCACGCCTAGTTGTTCCCCACAGGGCCTGGTCCCAAGCTATGTCTGCAAGAAGCTCTTCTTACTTCTGCAGTCACAGATGCAAACGAGGCTCCGGTACCTACCTCGGAGGCAAGCCACCCCTGCCAGGAGCAGCAGCAGCGTCCCGGCATAGTGAGAGAACGGCACCACTTTGGACAAACTCAAGTAACCTGGGAGGGAAGAGTGGCAGCGTGAGAGGCGCTCGCTGCGCCGCCTCTCGGCAACTCTCCCCGGCGTGCCCACAGCCTCCACCCCACACCTGTCTTGGCCCTCCTCTCAGAGCAGCAGTCCTCAACCTGTGTGTCACTAACCCTTCGGCAAACCTCCATCTCCAAAATTATTCACATTACGATTCTAACAGCAAAATTACAGTTATGAAGTAGCAACGGAAATCATTTTATGGTTGGGGGTCGCCACAACACAAGGAACTGTGTTAAAGGGCCGCAGCATCAGGAAGGTTGAGAACCCCTTCCTTGCCTCCTGGTAGAAGAGGGGAGTCAAACCATCCTCACGGGACCCCTTCCTCTCTGGGGAGTGGATTCACCTGCCAGTGGCCTGCCCACTTCGTCCCCCACCACCTTCGGAAACACACTGACCTTTCCTGTACAAGTAGAAGAAGGCGAAGGGAGAGGAGTAGTAAGAGATGGACCAGAAGACTGAAGCCTGCAGCAGACACAGAGAGCGGCCATCAGTACGCCTGTGCGCACGCTGTTTGCCCCTCCCAGGCCCCGGCTCTGAGCAGAACCCGGGCACCAGCACGCTAAGCAACCGCTCTGTTTGTGACACCATGCACACAGTAGGGACACAACCATCTGTTGCCAGGGAGTGTGTCCAAGCAAAATGGAGGCGGATGTAGTTTTATCGCACTGAAAACAGCAGCCTCTCTGTCTAGCTACCGTTGGCCCCGCTCAGGAGTCCCAGGCTCTGTCCCTAAGAGATATGAAAGCGTCCCCACGGAACTCTGCCAGGCAGAACAGCTGTCTCCGCAGCCAAAGAGGTTAGTTGCCAGGGAGGACAGGTCACTGGGGACTGCAGGACTGAGACCTGCAGATGGTCCCCAGGGTAAACCCATTATCCTCGGGGCTCAAAGCACTCCAGAAAAAGCTTATGGTACGTAAGGGGCCATGCCCGCCATACGCACTCCGGTGATGCTGCTGCTCTGTGCAAGTCTGCCGCACAGAGCCCGGGGCACCCCCGCCTCCTGGGGTGCCGCCTTCTGACAGGAGCTACTGAATCGGGGATGCTGGAGCTGACCTACCAGCGCCAGGATGCTGTCGGCATGCTTCTCCAGGGCACGAGGCTGATAATACGAATCCTGCCAAAACAGATGGCCTGTTAAGGCTCCTGCCAGTCGACAGGCCCTTCCTCCCTTCCTGAAGCCCTAATGTGTGCCACCTGGTTCTAATCTCTGGCCATTTCTTGGGCATCGACTGACTTTGCTTCCCTAACCTGACACTGTGCCCGATTCCTCACCTCTGAACCTGAAAACAATCAGAGGGTGCTGGCCTTGGAAGCAAAAGCAAAAGCAGCACTGGGGAAACCGGCTCTCTCTCTTTTTCCCCCCAAAACCCGTATATAAATATGACTGTGTGTATATGCGGAGAGGAAAAGAGTGGAAATGAAAGACTCCATGACGATTCTAAGAGGGAAGAAATAGCATCTGAATAAGATGATTGGGGAAGAATGTGGCTAGCTGTGGGCACTCTGGAAAGGCTCCCAAACACAGTTTGCAGCCAGTAGGAGGGGAGAGACTATTCAGGGAGCGACTACCACCACCTGCACTGTCGGAATGCAATGATCCTGGTCTGCAGGCTAGGTTTGGGGGATGCAGGGAGGAGTAAGTGGACACGGCATGTAGAAGTCTTTTTGAAACTGAGAAGTCAGGTTAAAGAGAAAGCCAGCGGAGCCCGGGAGAGGAAAAACAAATCGGGAGTCCGTGGGCAAAAGCCGTCGGTGCGCGCAGGGGACTCCGGACTCAACTGGGACCAGCCATGAACCCTGGATGGGCAGGGCCGGGCCCGCGGGGTGGGAAGAGCAAGCACTGGGGAGGGGCCGAGAGGACAATTCCTCCAAAGCCGTCAGGGGAGGCGGCGGCCGGGCCCGGCGTGGCTGGGAGCCGGGAAGCGCCCACGGCGGACTGCGCGACCCGCTTGACACGCGGCCTCCCCCGTCCCCGACAGTGGGCGCGCCCGGCGAGCGCAGGCCCAGCGCGCTGTGGACCGTACCATGCTCTCAGCCGGGGGGAGCCGACTCACCCAGGAGCTGGAGGCGGGGGCGGGGACGGCAGTGGGAGTCTCCGGGACGCCGGGCGCGGCCCGATCCGTGTCCCTCTCCCGGTAGATCTTGTAGAGCCGGGGACCGAGGACGCAGCTCAGCAGCTTCGCCATGGCCCCGGCTCGGGCCGCCGTGCCTCGGCCTCAGGTCCCCGGCGGCCCCGCCCTCGGCCTCCGAGGCGCTGCGTGCGTGCGTGACGTCAGCACGTACCGGCTCTGCTCCGCGGCAGGGTCCGGTGTGACGTTCCTCGCCCCGAGAGAAGTGTTCCGCGTGGTTGGACCTACGGAGCAGCGATGGTCAAGAATTAGTGCGCGGCGTTCTGAAAGTCTAGAGTTTAAAAAAAAGAAAAAGTCCCGGCCGAGGCAGTTATGTTAGGCTCCCGGTGGGATTGGAGGGGAGGAGGGAGGGGCTGGAATCAGGCTGTAAAGTGATTAAATAAATAAATAAATAAATAAAAGTCCCAGTGAGATTAAATCTTTTTTCCCCTAACCCTTAATGTTAGGATGCTGGGTGCGAAAGCCCTGGAAGAGGTGATCTGCCGGGTGTGGTGGCGCTCGCCTTTAGAGACAGGTGGGTGTGTTGACAGCTGGGTCTCTTGAATTCCAAGCGACCATGGTGTTCATGTAGTGAGTTCCAGGCCAGTTAGGGCTATAAAGAGAAACCCTGCCTCAAAGCGCAAGCTTAAAGGCATGCGTCACCACTAGACAAAATTTTTTTTCCCAACTTTTAAAATTAAGTTGTGTGTTTGTTTCCATATATGCACACAGCCTGCATGTCTGAGGGGTTTGGATTTATGGCATTGGCAGAGGATGTTTCTTTTTTCTTTTTTCTTTTTTTTTTTTTTTTCGTGACAGGGTTTCTCTGTGTAGTCTTGGCTGTCCTGGACGTGCTTTGTAAACCAGGCTGGCCTTGAACTCACAGAGATCTGGCTGCTTCTGCCTCTCCAAGTGCTGGGATTAAACGCATGCACTGCCTTTTCTTTCTTTCTTTTTTTTTAATCTTTTCTTTTTTTTAATTTATTTATTTATTATGTATACAATATCTGCATATATGCCTGCACATCAGAAGAGGGCACCAGATCTCATTACAGATGGTTGTGAGCCACATGTGGTTGCTGGGAATTGAACTCAGGACCTCTAGGGAGAGCAGCCAGTGCTCTTAACCTCTGAGCCATCTCTCCAGCCCTCAGAGAGGATTCCACAACAGCCTAGTACTGATTCCGTCATGTGGTTGTTAATGTCACTCTTATGCACATCTATAATGAAAAGGAGCAAGCCAGGAAGCAGCACCTCCATGGCCTCTGCCCCAGCGCCTGCCTCCAGGATCCTGACCTGCGTGAGTTCCTGTCCTGACTTCCTTTGATGATGACATAAGCCCTTTCCTCCCCACGTTGCTTTGGTCATGGTGTTTCATCACAGCAACATCAACCCTGAAAAGAACTTTATTAGGGTTCCCCCACCTCTGTTTTGTTTGTTTGTTTTGGGACAGGGTCTCACTATGTAGCCCTGGCAGTCCTGGAACTCTGCACTGGGAATAAAGGTGCACGCCACCACGCCTGCCTTAGTTAGCGTTTCTGCTGCTGTGATGGAACACCAGGACCAGAAGCAACTTGAGGAAAAGGTTTGTTTCATCTTTCACTTCCGCATCACAGTCCATCAATGAAAGGAGTCAAGGTGGGGACTCAGGTAGGGCAGGATCCTGGAGGCAGGAGCTCCTGCCGAGACTATGGAGGAGTGCTGCTCACTGGCTTGAGTAAGCACATAGCCTGCTTTCTTGTACTATTCAGGACAACAGGTCCAGGCATGGCACCTTCCAGTGAGCAGAGCCCTCCTACGTCAATCATCAACCAAGAAGATTCCCTAGGGACCTGCCTGCTGGTCAGAACTACAGAGGCATTTTCTGGATTAAGATTCCTTTTCTCCCCACAGGGCCTTAATGTGTAAAGTTGAAATTTAAAAACTAGCCAGCACATTGTATGTGAAAGTCAGAGGACAACTTGGGATAATTCAGTTCTTTCCTCCCACCCTGTGGAGCCTGAGGACTGAGCTCAGATTGTTAGGCCTGTTGGCAAAGGCCTTTACCTGGGAGCCATCTCACTAGCCCAAAAGAAAGTAACGGCATGGCTGCGGCTATAGCTCAGTGGCAAACAACTTGCCCTATATTTGAAATGGGTAAGTAGCTGTTCATAGTGACACATGCCTGTCACCTCATACCTTGGGAGGGGGATGGTCAGGAATTCAATGTCATCTTTAGCTACACAGTGGGTTTAAAGTCAACCTGGACAACTTGAAACCCTGCCTCAAAACAAACAAAACAAAACAAAAAGCCAAATGAACAAAAGGCAACTAACTAAGTAAATGACACATTACACACAATTAGAAGTTTATAAAGCCCTGCTAGAGTTTGGGCATCCATGAATAATCCAGGTCCCTGCTCTGCTGCTCCTCAGGCCTCCTGGAACGGTCTCCGATATGCCAGGCAACCACAGGAAGAGTCATGTGAGCTCATTTAGGGCCTAGGTGTACAGTTCTGTGCTGGGCGCGAAGGAGAGTCAGCGGGCCATGGCATCTGCATGCCATCAGCATCTCGGGAGAGACAAGAAGCTGCAGAAGGCATCTAGGCTGAGGAAAGGCAGATATCTGGGATTCCCTCCACACTACAGCAGCTTGCACCAGGGCCTGACTCCAGGAGCTGAGAGATGGACGTCTCCTTTCCCCCAGACAGGCAACTGAGTTTTATCTTCCCACATTCTCTGTCCCTGCAGAGGCCAAGTGGCTCCAGCCCAGCGAATGTGGCCTTTATCTGTGTGCTGTGCTTCCTCCCAGGAAACACCAGGCCTTTGGAGCAGGGAACTTGACAGGCTCTCCCCATGGCAGTCCTGCTCGCCCTCCTGCTTCTGTTCTTCTGTGGGCACCCCCAGGCCACGGCAGGTAAGGGCCAGGAGGGTGGAGGGGTTCTACAGCTATGTAGAAAGTGGGGAGGCATGGCTGCTGCTTCTTAGCGCTCCTGAACAGGCACGTGTACCTTGTTTGAACCCTCTGTGCCTTTAGCCCTGGGGGGACCCCGAGGTACTACGGGCCTAGGTTCTATACAGTTTCCTATGTTTTAAAAAGATGAACATTGGGTCTGGAGGTGGAGCTCAGAGTGCTTGCCTAGCACACACAGAGTTCTCGGTTCATCTCCAGCCAAGGGTTTGATCCCTGTTACCACATAAACCTGGCATGGTGTGCCATGCCTGTAGCCCCAGAACCTGGGAGCAGACAGCAGCAAGATCGGGCGATCCAGGTAATCCTCAGCTACACAGTCAGTTTGTGGCTGCGTTCGTGAATCCTCTAGTACGTTGCCCCATCCGTGAGGGAGTTTCCAGAGAGGTTTTGTTGTTGTTTTCTTTTCTTTTCTTTTTTGGGGTTGTTTGTTTGTTTGTTCGAGACAGGGTTTCTCTGTGTAGCCCTGGCAGTCCTGGACTCACTTTGTAGACCAGCCTGGCCTCAGACTCACAGAGATCCAGCTGCCCCTGCTTCCTGAGTGCTGGGATTAAAGGCGAGTGCCGCCATGCCGGGTTTAAGTGGGGAGGGAAGAATGTGGTGGCCCAGTGCACTGGGGTCTGAGACTAACTAAAAACGGGGAAGAACAAAGCCCATTAGCCAAAATAAATCTTACTTCCAGGAGGACAGAGGCAGGCAGATCTCTTAGTCGGAGGCCAGCCTGGTCTACAAAGTAAGTTCCAGGACAACCAGGGCTACACAGTGGAACCCAGTCTCAAAAACAAAACAAAACAAAGACAAACAAACAAACAAAAACCTTGCTTTAGCCAGGTGTTTTGTCGAATCAATGAGAAAGCCACAGTAGCCCAGGCTGGTCTTGAACTCTCAGCTCAGCCATTCCTCCTTCCTCTGCCTCCTGAATGCTGTGATTACAGGTGAATGCCACCACACCCACTTACAGCGCCACTTATTTTATTTCTGTTTGTTTGTACTGCTTTGTAATCGCCTTGGCTGGCCTGTTGCTTCCCAAGCGCTACCCACATACCCAGGTATGTGCTGCCATACCTGGCTTAGCTTCCTTTAGAAAAACAAACAAACAAACAAACAAGCAGGTGAGTAAGTGTTTGAAGAGGTTAGGGCTTTCGCCAACTGTTGCAGCGCCCTTCTGTCCTGACCCAGAGCGGCTCCCAGGCCAGGATAGATGGAAAGCCTCTGCACCCTTCTTTACCTCCTCTCCCCCACTCTTCCTGGACTCACGTGTCCCAGGGCAGCTAGGGATGACACTGAACTCTGATCATCCCCGCTCTGGGTGCTGGGAGCACAGGTGTGCGCCAGCACGGGTCCGTTTCTGGATTTACGCCCTGCCAGTGCCCCGAGCACGCTAGGCAAGCGCGCGCCCCAGAACCCTGAGCCACACTCCCAGTCCTTGAGAGACTGGGTATGAAACCCCAAACCTCGGCAAACACTTTACCGAGTGAGCCTACCCCCAGCCTACCTCCTTTGCAGTCACTTGATAAATGTGCTCACCAGTTAAACCAGTGCTGGGGGGGGGGGCGGCGGCAGGCGGTAGAGATGACAAAGGCTTGCTGAAGGCATGGCCGGCTCTGGACCGACACCCCCGTTTCTCCGCAGACAGCATCCAGCCCATCTATGTAGCCTCGGGGGACTCGGTGGAGCTGCCCTGTCCTTCACCGCCTGCCCTGCGCGGGGGCCAGCTCCTAACCTGGTTCCGGAGCCCCGCGGCACGGTCCTCCACCATCTTGGTGGCTCAGGTCCAAGTAGACAGGCCGGCCTCCGACCTCAGGAAACCCGAAAACGATTCCAGGTTCAAAGTCCTCGGGAACTACTCCTTGTTGCTGGAGGGGTCCCGGGATGAAGAGGCCGGGCGGTACTGGTGCACAGTGATGGATCAGAGCCACAAGTACCAGAACTGGAGGGTGTACGACGTCTCGGTGCTCAAAGGTGAGCTGGGTGTGAAGAGCCCTCCGGACCCGGGGAGGCCACCCGGGAGACTGAAGGGTTCTTCTCTCCTGCCAGGAGCCCAGTTCTCTGTGACGTCTCCCGACGGCCCCTCCTGCTCTGCCCTCCTGTGCTCTGTGGTCCCCGCCAGGCGTCTGGACTCCGTGACCTGGCTAGAGGGGAGGAATCCTGTGAGAGGGCACGCTCAGTACTTTTGGGGCGATGGGGCTGCCCTGCTCCTGGTGTGTCCCGCGGAGGGCGTTCCTGAAACCAGGGCCCGGAGGCTGAGGAGCATCCGCTGCCTTCTGCCTCAGAACAAGAGATTGAGCTTTAGCCTGGCAGGTAAACAGAGGAAGGAAATGGAGAGGGGTATTCTCTCTAGCACGTCTCTCAGAGCTAGGGAGGGAGGCAAATCAGGCCAGTAACGTGAGGGTAACTTTGCAATGGGGGAAGGCTTCACTCAAATCTATCACAAACCAACATCCTGGAGGAACAGACCCGACCAAGACCGGCTTCGGCAGGGGGTTAGACAAAGGTTAGACAAAGGTTAACTAGCTGTGGAGACAGACCAGCTAAGTAAACTGCTTGCAACACAAACATGGGAATCCAAGTTTGAACTCAGAAGTCTTACAGGAGACCCAGTCATGGCGACGTGTGCCTGTAGTCCCAACACTAGGGAGATGGACAGATGGACCCTGGGGCTCTCAGCCAACCAGCCTGGCCTGCTCTATGAGCCCCAAGGCCAGTGAGAGACTTTGTCAGGACCTCTGCTGAGGAACACCAGCTCTGGGGACCTGCCCACACAAACACACACAGGCATGCACACACTCAAGAAAGAAATCGGCCAATCCAAGCAGGGCGTGAGAGGCAGGAGGAGGATCAGAAGTTTGAGGGTAGCTTTAGCCATTTGGTGAGTTCAAAGCCAGCCTGGGTTACATGTTGTCCCCTCTTCTACAAGAAAATAATAAAAACAGAAGAAATAGGCCAGTTTCTAGAATCTGAGCTCTCAGGAGGCGGAGGCGGTCAATGTCTGCAAGTTAATGGCCGGCCTGGTCTACACAGCAAAATTTAAGCCAACCAGGGCTGTATAGAGGGGTTCCGTTCCCCTCTCATCCCTGGCCAAAAAAAGAAAGACAAGAAATAGGCCAGTATAGGAGCCAAAGCATGGTGACACACACCTGCAGTCCCAGGACTCAAGAGGCTGAGGCAGGAGTTCAAGGCCAGCCGGGACTACATGAAACCCTGTTTCAAAAACAAAGAAAAAAGAAAGAAACACACTAAGCTGTTCTTCCTGTGGACTTTCCCATGTCAGAGAGGAAGTACGCAGGGGTTGCTGGGGCGCTGCCTTCTGAAGAAGGGGTCCCAGGTACCGTAGTATAAAGGCCTATTGAAAGGGAAGACAGAGCAGAATGTGTAACTGCTGTACAAAATGAAAGGCCATTGTACGGAGAGCGGTGCTCCTAGATGGAGAATAACCCATCTTAAGTCAGAGAGAGGAGCAAATGGCCATTGTTTCCGAGAGAATGAGTACGTGAGTGACGAGGGATAGGGAAGGAAGAAGGGAAACTGTAGAGCCTTCTTTTTCTTGTTCTCCTTCCGTTTTCACGTGTGCCGCATATGTGCGTTGCGGGCTCTGCCTATCGTTCTGGTTCTGCTGTCATGGAAGCTTCCACAGAACCTCCTCCCGCTGCCTGTGCCTCTCTCCCGAGCTGGGATGTGTCCTGGATTCTGGTGCTGTTGTTCACAGCAGGCCAAGGCGTCACCATCATAGCCCTCAGCGCTGTGCTCTGGAGGCGGAGGGCCCGGGGGTCTCAGGACAGAGGTGGGTCTTTTCCCAGCCAGGTCCCCTGGGTGTGAGGCAAAGGGTTGGGTTCACTTCTGGCCTCTGTCTGCCCTCGGGGAGGGGTGGCAAGGACCACGCCCCTGAATGGTCTGGGGACATAGTATCTATGCGTCGCATGGCTTCTTCTCCGCAGAACCCCCAGTTCTTCACTTCAAACCTGAAGTCCAGGTCTACGAGAACATCCACTTGGCCCGCCTTAGGTAAGGTGGGATGGAGGCTTATGCCCCGGAAGGCCTGAGCATGGGAGGTCGGCACCTGGAAACAGGTTGGATTGCGGACGGGGGCCCTGGTTCCTGAGGAGGTGCAGTGGCTCTGACACAGCCTTTTGCTTTGTAAACCCTACAGCCCACCCACCCACAAGACCAGGTGATCTTGGAGACATTTGCTTCCGAAAGCCTGACCTGTGACCCTGGCACCTGAGGATGTCCCTGAAAATCTTGGCAAAGGGGCGGGGCTTAGGGCATAGCTCTCTGTCCTCTTGGCTTCAAACAGCCGCCATGCTGGAGGGGCCAGGGGTGGCAAAAGGAAGGGAGTCACATTGTTCTATGAAACGATGGAACCTACAAAAAAAAGGTGTGGTCTCCTGTCTTGAAGCAGCGGCCGGGAGAGGAGTGACTCGGAGTGAGAAGTGTTGTGGGGTCTGGAGTCCCTGATGGCAGGAGGGACAGGGGAGCCCAGAGAAGTGGTGGAGTGCCTGTCTGAGAGGCTGAGGCTGCGTGTGGGGGAGGAACAAGGAAGAGAGGGGCCGGCTCAGACGCTGAGTGGGGAGAATGGAAGCCCTGAAGGGCAGAAGTGGGGAATGAAGAAGACTTCAACAGGCCTCCAAATACAGCAAGGACCTCCCCATCCCGTGTTCTCACAGAGAGAAGTTGAGAGGGAACAAGACCTTTAATCAGGCCTCAGACTTCCTCAGATGGAAGAGGAGGGATGGCGCCCAAGGAGGCATGCCTGTTGGCAGCCCCACAGGGGCGCTCTCCTTATCCTGGGCACACAGGCTCCTCTGCTGGCCTCTATCGGCTGGAGCAGCTTATCACGCCTGACTCCCTGAGAGCTCTGCCCCTTGCACCCATGGGTCCCATGCTCTCTCTCTCCCTGGGCAGAGGAAGCATATAAAATAGCTGGCAGCTAGGTCCCAGTGGAGTGAGTACTTCCAGGCTGTCTGAACAGAGGGCAGCCTGGGCCGGTGAAGTGGAAGAGAACACCAATGTTCCCGAAGCAAAGCAGCTGGACCCTGGCCTCCAGGAGCGAGCTGGGCTCTGGGCCATGCCTTCATACGCAGCCCTGCCAGGTTCTCCTTTTGACTCTTGGCTCAAGCTTGGCTGTCAATAGAGAGAGCAGCTTTCCTGGAACCCTTGCCTGCATCCTTCACGCTGCAGCAGCCTGAGCAGGAAAGAGGAGACAGCTACGCAGATGGTGTCTGGGCAGGGGGCGCCGTTCAGGGTAGTGTGCCAGCCCAAGCCACCAAGCAGCTACAGTTTGTTCGTGTGTGTGTGTGTGTGTGTGTGTGTGTGTGTTGAACACATACAAGTGTACATTGCTCACACCAGTGCGTGTGTGGAAGGCATCAGACTTCCTGCTCTATCCCTCTGTATCCTGTGCTTTGGGAAAGGGTCCCTCAGTAAACCCGGAGCTGGGCTGGTGGCCAGCAAGCCCACAGATCTTCCCGGCTCTGGTCCCTCCGACCCCCGATGGCAGTGGGGTCACCACACCCCGTGTGGCTCTGCGCAGCTCTTTATCTTTAAATCTTTGCTCGTGCTGGTGTTCTGCCTGCGTGTCTGTCTGCATACCACGCTGTGTGCAGAGCCCGGGAGGCTGGAGAAGGGTGTGGGCTCCCGGGGACTGCAATTGCGGATGGCGTGAACCACCACGTGGGTGCAGGGAATTGAACCTCGGGTCCTCTGCAAGGACAGCCTTAGTCACAGCCCCATGCCAACTTTTTGAGTGGTGCTGCCACGGGAGGAGACCCGGTCCTTGCGCTTGCACAGCAAGGAGCCACCTCTTCTGCCCTCTAGAGTTCATTCTTAAGGCGCGCCCCTGCGTGTTTCAGCCCCCCAACGCGTGACAGCAGAATCACCGGCCTCGCAGACAGCGCTCTTACTGTGCTTACATAGTATTTATTTATTTTGGGGTGGTGCAGGGGATTGAACCCAAGGCCTGTGTATGGCAGGCAAGCACTCTATCACTGGGCTACATCTCTGCCCATTAGCCCTTTTATTAACTGTACTCCGTTCTCGAGACCCTCGGGTTACATCTTTCCTCAAAGCGCTCTACCCCCAGCAGGCCCAGCACCACTTCCGTCCCTTTGCCTGGGCTCATTCCGGGCAGCTGACCTGGGACACCTAGAGGAAAGACAACAGGGCTTTCTTGTGAGGCGAGGCTCCCGACACAGGCCTGCAGGAAGCAGAACTCCAGCCTTAGCGATCAGGTCTGTGGAGGGGTCGGGTTCGATGGCTGAGGGTTTTCACACAAAGCCGCACCCTTGAGCATGTCTCAGAAGTATCTGTGCGGGTGTTTCTGAGTCCTCGGTGACTCAGAGTCCTGGGCTAACCGTCCTGGACTCACAGGCTACAGGAAGATCTGTACCCCCCAGCCAAAGAAGGCTGCCAGGAGTAGCAGGGCGGCTAGAGGGAGGCTTGGGAGTGGCTGGGAGGCAGCGGTGTTGCATAGATCCTGCTCACAGCACCGGTGCCGAAGAGTATAGGCCTGTGACCAGTAGACAGCACGGCCCAGCAGAGGGCACTGGGCCCTCGGGAGGCAGCCTTTCCGTTCGATGACCTCCCCACTTCGGTCTGTGGGACGAAGGAGGGGTGCTGAGGTGGGGTGGCAGGAACGGCAGAGAAGAGAGAGAGACGAGGCGCCACCCCAAGGAGGGCCATATCGGAGCAGAGGTGTACATACCTGAGGTGCCGACACTGATACCACACACCTCCTCTTCCTGACACTCCTTGGGGACAGGGTAGCAGGGCTTGGCAAAGCTGCAGGTGTAACAGTGGAGGTGCCCTCTGTCTGGGGAAGTGGCGAGACCTGTTGGGTCAGCCGAGAGCAGGTCAGGGAGAAGGTAAGAGGCAAAGCCCAGACTTCTGGGGCACACAGCGGGCAGAGCCACAGAGGAGGGAGAGCAGGGCCTCGAAACAGAAGCAGACAGGGAGATACAATAGTGAAGGAGGAAGAGGGCCTGCCGGCAAAGAATCAGGCAGAAGCAAGACGGATGCAGTGATCAGGAGAGACAGACAGGAACAGAGGCCAAGAGAAACAAGCCAGCAGAGACTGGTGCAAAAAGCCAGACGTGAGCAGGAAGGAGAGATGCAAAAGTTAGCTACGTGGTGCCAGAGACAGAGGAGGAGGCAGGAGCTGCCATTGACCGCGGCACTCAGCACAGAGCCACATGTGAGAGGCAAGGGTAGAACAGACACGTATTTTCAAATGCCCTCCCCCCCTGGCCTTTTGAGACAGACTTTTACATAGTCCAGGCTGGCCTGGGAGTCCAGATCCTCCTGCCTCAGGCTCCCAATGTCCTAAAATCTCTCCATCTCTCTTCACCTCCGCCAGCTCCCTTCCCATTCTCCATCCCAGCCCTGACACAAGCCCCTGCCCCAGCCCTCTGCCCTTGTGGATTCCCCAGCCTACCCTTACCCGGCACCCCTGAGAAGAACAGAATGCCGAGGAAGACGAGGAAGGCGCTGGATGGGCCCATGGTGGGACCAGCTCAGCAGTCAGAGAGGGTATGACCTGCCAGAGCACTCCTAGTCAAGACCGGAAGGAACCAGCAAACAAACAGAGCGAGCAGGAGAATCTGGGGTGTGGAAAAGTGAGACTGATGCAACACCCCTTTCCTACACCTGAGCCTCTAGCTCCTGGCCCGCTTGCCTTGAGGGTCTTCTGCTGTTTTCTCAGTGTTTGCTAACTCAGCCGTCTGCCTCTCTGGAGCTGTGTCTGGCGCCTTCTCTCCTGCTCTCCTCCCTCCCTCCAGCTCAAGCTGTTCTCCTTTCTCTGTTTTTACCTATCCCCTCAGAGCTCAGCTTGCCTCTCAAGGTTCCACTCTCACCCCTTCCCTGCCCTAGATGTTAGAGTCCTGTTTGACCGTGGTATCAACAAAGCCCACCCCCCATTCCCACACCCTACCCCACCCACAAAGCTCAGCTGTGGGGGGGCCTGCCCCACCCAGCTCACATCCCTTTGATTCCCCTCCCCCCAAAGCTTCAACCTTGCTACCCCATAATTATCCCTCCTGGTTTTACTATGTTGCCGGAAAGAATTAATCAGGAGCTGGGCTGGAAGGATGTCTGTCCTTCCTCTGAGAAGAAGCTAGAGATTGGTCAGGTTTCCGAGAGAAGGGCTGGCATTCAGGAAGGTTAGGGATGAAGAGACTGGGTGGGGACAGAGAGTCTGGGGGGTTTCTCCAGCCCGAGGGCAGCCCAGGAAGAGGGCGGTCAGTGGGCATCTCAGCCTGACGACCCCACAGGTCTGTTCTGCAGATGAATCCTATCAACATTTAGCATATCAAAAATTAAACTGGGCTGGTGAGCCCATTGCGTAGGTAAAGGTGTCTGCTGTGTAAGCTCAGGGCCTGAGTTTAAGCCCTGGCTCCAACACACAGGTGGAACCAACTACCCAGAGCTGTCCCCTGGCCCCCACACGTGCGGGATGGCATTCGTTCACCTGCACTCACGAAGACACATAAATAATGCAATTTAATAAACTCATTTAGGGGCGCTTTTTCTTTTCTTTTTCCTTTTTTCTTTTCTTTTTTTTTTTTTTCGTGGCTGGCCTGGAAGTTACTGTGTAAATCAGTAAATCAGGTTGGCCTCGGGCTCACAAAGATCCTCCTGCCTCTGGGCCTGGGCTACCACAAAGACTTTTTATTTTTTAATTATGTATACATGTGCGTGCGTGCGTCCGCGTGGATACATGCTTGTGAGTGCAGGAGCCCAGAGGCCGGACGCTGGATCCCGTGGAATGGTGGTTACAGCTGTCCTCCGCGGGCACCGGGAAAAGAGGCTGTTCTGAAAGAAGCAAGTGTTCGTATCCGCTGTTACCTACTTCTCCAGCCCTAAATTTAAAAACAAAAACAAAAAACCAAACCAAAACAACCCAAACATTTAAAGAAATTGAGGGGGCTGGAGGTAGCTCAGTAGTTCAGAGAACTTGTGGCTCTTGCAGAGGACCCAGGTTCAGTTCCCAGCACCCACATGGCGCCTCACAGCCATCTGTAACTCCAGCTCCAGGGAACGCATTCTGGTGCCAGGCTCGCCTGTGGGGCACATGTAGGCAAAGCATTCGTTCACATAAATCTTTAAAGGAAGCCAGGTGTGCCGCTCATGTCTATAATCCCAGCACCCATGGGGCGGAGACGGCAGGGTTGCCATAAATTTGGGGCTAGCCTGGACTACGTGCTGAGCTGCAGGCCAGCCTAGGCTATGTGTAAGACTGCCTCAACAACCACATACACACACACTAAATATAATTCAAAACAATAATCAGGACATTTAAAAATGATATTGAAGCCAGGCATGGTGAGTCATGTAATCCCAGCATGAGACGCTGAGGCAGGAGGGTCAAAGACAGTCTTGTCTCAGAAACAACATCAGCTAGCGAAATAAATAGCTTGGTCTAGTTTGATTCATTTAACAAATAAAAACAAACGCATCATATGTTAGGAAGATGCAGTTTTGTGAAAGGAATAATTACCACCCAGGGGCACAGAGAGGACGGCATTCGGAGATTCCATTCCTGCTGGTTGTAATCAGAGGTGTCTGGGTTTTCATAGTCTGGGTTTTCATAACCTACTTCTGCATTCCATCTGGAATATGGGTGAAGGAGAACAACCCTCAGGTGCAGAACTGGAACAGGAAGACTCTTGGGGGCTTCTGGAGGGACTTAGGGTCCCCCAGGGGTTCTTGGGGCCACCGTTCTGGAGCCGCTGCTGGGAATGGGGAGTTCGGGGCTTCAGAGGACGCTCAGAGTCACCCACGGGGGCCCCTCCCTGGCCCCATTGGGGCCCTGCTGCCTTCCCAGGGAGACTCTTTCCTCGCTTTTTATTGCCCTATAAAGCTCAAGACAAGGGGGATATAAGGCTGGCAGAGCACAGCCTGAGAGGGGGTGGGCGGGAGGGAGAGGAGCGCCTGGCTTAAGCAGACGAGATGAGCCCCCAGCTGGTCTGGATCCTGCTCAGCGCCCTGCTAGGGGCCGCTCTGGGTAAGGACAGGCTCTTCCGCTCTGGCACAGGCCGTCCTTCGCTGCGCCAGGGCCCCTCTAAGGGCCGGTCCGCACCTCTTCTTTCCTGCCAGGACACGGAACGCAGTGCCATGACCTCGGTGGAGGCCCCAGCAGCTCCTGCCAGCAGACGGTGATCACCTGCCCCGAGGGCCAGCGCTGCAAACCTCAACCCAGCCCGGGACAAGCCAAGCAACGTGAGTCCACCCGCTTTCAGCCAGCCCCCTTTCTAACCCGCTGGCTTCCACCCTCCCCGGCTCGGCCCGGCTCTGGGCAGATGGTGCCACTGTTGTAGCAGAGCGGGCTAGCCCACTGCGTCCTGGCACTGTGCCTTGAGCGGCCCACACTCCTCAGGCTCCGGCTTCCCTCCCTTTTCTATCTCCGAAGACCGAAGAAAACCCGGAGCCAAAACGTTAAACCGTTTGGTTTGGCAGGAACATGACGAAAGAAATGCACAGAGTTCCCGTTTGTGCACAGTTTCTACAGATGCTAAGGGGCCAGGGTCATGACCAAGACTGGAAAAGGACAGCGCCACACTAACTGCCTAGACTTAGGTTCGGTGGGATGCTCGCTGGCTCCACGATCGGAGCAGATAGCCCACTGACTTCATGTATTTATTTATTTATTTATCTATTTTCTTTGGTTTGTATTTTTGGCTGATATGGTGGCTGGTTGGCTGGTTGGTTGGCTGGTTGGCTGGTTGGTTGGCTGGTTGGTTGGCTGGTTGGTTGGTTGGCTTGAAACAGGATCTTACTGTGTAGTCTTGGCTGGCCTGGTACTCACCATATAGCCAGGCTGGACTTGAACTCACAAAGATCTGCCTACTTCTACGTCCTGAGTGCTGAGATTAAAGGCGGGTATGAGTCACCATGCTTTGCTTAAAATGATTTTTTCTTTTTGTAGATTTTAAAATTTGTTTTATGTGCATGAGTATTCTCTTGCATGCAAGTTTGTGTGCCACAGGTGTGCCTGCTGCCTGCAGAGGTCAGAAGAGGGGTAACATCCTCTGGACCTGGAATTATGGGTGATTGTGAACCACCAAGTGGGTGCTGGGGGTTGAACCAAGTCTCGTGGAGGAGTGATGGGAGCTCCAAACCACGGAGCCGTCTCCTCAGCCCCGATTTACTATTATTCTGGAAACGTCTATTTCTATGTAGGAGTGTGCATGTATGCATATATGTATGCAGTATGTATATATGAATGTGTGTGTGCATGTATGTATATGCGTATGTGTGTGTATGCATGCATGTGTGCATGTGTGCATGTCTGAGTGTATGACACATGTGTGTAGGTGCCCTCAGCAGAGTGTATAGTTTCTGGAGCTGGACTTACAGTGTTTGTGAGCCTGATGTGAGAACTCGGGTTCTTTGGAAGGCAGCAAGCATTCGGAACCATTGGGCTAGCTTCCCAGCTTTATACATATATATATGTATATATATATATATATTTTAAGCTTATTTTTAACACAGGGTCTCACATGTCCCAGGCTGGCCTCAAACTTGCAATGGCTCCAGGGATGACTGTGACCTTATGATCCTTTCTCCACATGGTGGGCACGACCACGTCCTGTTTATTTTGGTACTGAAGGTCGAATCCATGCCTTTTGCACATGAGGCAAGCATTTTACTAAGTGAGCTACAGTCCCAGCTCTGGTTGGTGTTTTGTTGGGACAGGGTCTCGAAGCATAGCCCAGAGCAGCCTTTAACTCAGTGTGTTGAACAGACTGTCCTTGAACTCCTGCCTCAGCCTCCTGAGTGGCTGTGTTACAGGCATGCCCCACTACGCCCAACTTTAGTTTTACTTACTTCCCGGCGCTGGTTATTTTGCCAGGTTTTCCCTTTTGTCTTTAGCTGCACTGTCCCCACGTTGAGGCTGAGGCAGGAGTGGCCTGGGCTCCTGAGACATCACGGCATCGCTGCCTAGGGCAGCATGTTGGCTCCACTCCCTTGGTTTCAGGGAGGTGCCTGTCTGTCTGTCTGTCTGTCTGTTTTGTACTTTTGGAGGGGGTGGTATCCCTTTGAGTCCTGGAAATTGCATCTCTTCTCTCCGACGGCAAGTTCAACACCCCAGTGTCGTTCTTTCAGCCCTGAGCCAGCAGCGCCCAGCCTGCGTGGCCACCCATCAAGTGGGCGTGGAGCCCGTGGGAGACGTCACTTTCACCACCCACACAAAGTGCTGCTTCGGAGACGTGTGCAACAGCGCCGTGGCCAGCCCTGCGACCCCTTTCTGCATCGTGGCGGCAGCTGTCACCACCCTGGCCTGGCTCTTGCCAGGGCTGTAGAGCGGACAGTGGGACTGACGGAAGGGAAGGCACTGAGGCTTCGCAGGAGTGAGTGGCTGAACAACCCAGAGAAGACAGGCACTCCACCGTGCGCCATTAAAACTTACGGACTATTCTAGAGCTGACTGTAAAAGTCCATGTTTAGTTAGTTAGTTAGTTTGTTTGTTTTTGTTTTTTGAGACAGGGCGATGAGATTAAAGGCATGCACCACCACAGCTCGGCTGTTTGGTTTTTTTTGAGACAAGGTTTCTCTGTGTAGCCCTGGCTGTCCTGGAACTCACTGTGTAGACCAGGCTGGCCTCAAACACAGAGATCCTCCTGCCTCTGCCTCCCAAAGGCATGCGTTACTGCTTCCTGCTTCTATGTATCTTCTGTTGGGAAGGAGGCTGAAGGGATAATATGTGGGTTATCTGACTTCTGACTCAGCTAACAGTCCATTATCAGGCCTAGCAGCAGTCCTTAGGCACAGAGACGCTGTCCTCAGTGGCTCCTGGAACCTGCTGCCAGGGAGAGCCTTCCTTCACAAGGACAGCCAGTGAGGGGGAGGTTGAGGGGAGGGTTACCAGGGTTCCATGAGCCTGCTGTCTGGCTCGTTTTCTGCACTTCTCGACTCGGCTCCTGATAGGACTGTTTTGAACTGAGAAAGAAAAGCTGCTCTAACCCAGTTAGAGGTGGAAGCAAGAGCCAGCTCCCTGTGGGTACAGAGCTCTCCTCCCCTTTCTGGGTGCCTCGAGCGAGGCTGCACCTGCTTCTTGGCAGGGTGCAGTCTGAATCTGGGATAAGGGTTGTTTTTTCACACACTAGTGCCAGTGTGCCACCCTCGGGTATGAGAAGTGACAAAGGCTTGAAAAACCTGCGCTTCCATTTGGCCAGCCCAGCGTCTCAGGGAAACGCCCCGAGACCTCTTTGGTAAGGGCGAGGGTGTGGCTGTGAGGCGAAGTTTCCCTGGAGATGGAAACTCCTCCTTTTCCTTTCTCCTCCTCTTCAGCCTCTTAGATTTACCTCCCAAGTGCTAGGATTAAAGGAGCATAGTGCCCCTTTTTTCTCTTTTGTCTTTCTTTTCTGCTTTGCTTTGAGACAGGGTTTCTCTGTGTAACAGCCCTGACTGTCCTGGAACTCTCTTTGTAGACCAGGCTGGCTTTGAACCCAGAGATCCACCTGCCTCTGCCTCCCGAGTGCTGGGATTAAAGGTGTGCACCAGCTCAGCCCCTATCTTTTCGAGACAGGATCTTATGTGGTCCATGCCATCCTCAGACTTGCTATGTAGCCCGAGGGTGGTCTTGAACTCCTGATCTTTGGCCTCCTCCTCACAAGTGCTGAGATTGCAGAGAAAAGCCGCCGGGCCCAGATTAGTGTTTGAATCTCCTGACAATAACACACACAATTTATTAGACACTGACATTTATTTTCCAAGATGGAAAGAGATGAGCAGAGGGCTTGGTGAATGAACCCCACGCAGTGAGGTCAGCCGGTCCTTTTGGGGTCAAGACAGTAGTCTTTCCAGATGGAGATCCCAGAGGCACAGCGGCGTGCATCCAAGTAGGGAGCCCTGTCGGTGGCCAGTGGAGGAGGTAGCGTGGTTTAGAAGGAAATGGGGAAGGACTTGGGGGGAAATGGAGGGGGCCGGCTGAGGGAACGGAGGGTGGCTAGAAAGACCACTCCACGGACAGTCCCATGAAGTAAATGGGACAGAACTCGGGAAATGATCTTCAGAAAAAGGGAGAACGTTCTGGAAAGCCGAAGCTCTGAGGACATAGGAGGAAAGGCTCAGGCTGCGTGGATGGGAGGAGGGCAGCCGTGGGGTGAGTCTCAGTGCAACAGCCAGAGGCCAAGGCCAGCCAAGGAGGCGAGGGAGATGAGAGCCAGGGCAGGCGTGGGCCTCGGCGCCGGGCTGTTGCAGTTGTCCTTCTCGCAGCAGGTGGTGTTATAGTTCAGGCCTAGCTTGTGGTTGGTCTGGTTGAAGGCCTCCCGGCAAGGCTCCTCCGGTGTGCCACAGCGCAGGTTAGAGAAAACCCACATCTTCCCTAGAGGGAGGAGCCGACAGAGAAAGGGTCAGGGGTGGGCACCGGCCTGCCTGATCCCTCGGCCACTCTTCTTTCCCAGAGCTGCTTGGCCCTGTCCCTCTTTCTTCTGTTCAGTCTAGTCATCCTCCCTGAGCGTGCCACAGCCCTGCTTGTGGCGCCAGCACCGGCGTCGTGGGGTTGTCACAGGCACTCGCTGACACAGCAGACACAGGGCAGCGCCTGGCCCATGATCGTCTCCCTGCTGTAAGCCTCTGTCCTGGCCCTGGATGTCCTGGTCCCAACCGGCCCCTCCTCCCAGGGAAGGGGACGTTACCGAGGTACACATTTGTGGTCAGGCATTTGTGGCCTGGCTCCAGGCGGCAGGACTGGCGATCCACACAGCCCAGCACAGGGACCTTGTAGCAGGAGTGACATCGAATGTCAGCTGGGGAGACAACAAGTCAGGGTGAGTCACGGAGGACAAGCTGAGGTAGGGATGAGGATGGAGAAGTGCCAGTGAGCGGCCAGCGCCTCCCGCCTGCTTTGTTCACGGAGAAGAGCAGGTGAGCGATGCAAAGAAAGTCCCGGGGCGTGGGCGATGGGTGGAGGTACCTGTTCTGTGTGGAAACCTGAATGCCTTTCTAAATACCTTCCTCCACCCCAGCCTGTTTGGGATGAGTCAAAGAAACCAACAAAAACACGGGGCCCAGGTTGTGGTGTGGGGAGACGCTGGGGACATAGTAGAGCTTAGGGGAGAGGATGAGACGAAGCAGCGAGAAGGCATTCAGAACTGTGGGCGTTGGCATTGCCTTCAGGGACGGCAGAGAACAGACTGTGAGGAAGCCACCTGTGCCCAGCTTCAGCCGCTGAGTGGCTCTCTGCCAAGAGCTTGGGAGGAGCCGGTCCTGACTGAGCACTCTTGACTACTGTTGTGGCCCCCAGTCTACGGAATAAGGGGCGACACCTGGGATGCGCACCACTGGGCTGTCTCAGCTTCTAACGAAGTGGAGAGGGTGTTTGCAGCAGGTGGCACGCCAGGATTCCTGTGTTGGCTAACTCCAGATTTGAGCATGCAAAGTTCCGCGAAAGAATGGTCTGCCGAGGGTGGAGGAGCCTAGCCTGCCTCCAAGAACCCCATCTCACTTTAGGGTAGGTGTTCCGGCATCTCCTCTCTAGAGAGCTCAGGGTAACTTTCTGATTCCTGGGAGGCTGTATGCAGTCGCTGGGACCACACAGAAGGCTGTGTGTCCCTAACTGAGGAAGGAGCAGGGTCTCGCCAGGAAGCACCACTGCTGAGTGCCTCTCCGAGAGGTGGGATGGGATCCTCTGAGTGGACGCTCAGCCCAGAGCAGCAGGTGAGTGAAGGCAGGTGTGCTAGATCCTGGGGAACTGCATGCTGGGACCAGCGAGGCAGAGAGCTGGACGTCAGAGTGTCCAGGAAGGGGACATAGGGACATAGTGCCATGGAGCTAAGAAGACTGGGCCAGGGGGATATGGGGTGAGGAAAAATGGCAAAGGACACCGGGTCCTTAATGATGGGCAAAGAGCCCAGGTGTGATAGGTGTGTAACGCCAGCACTCAGGAGGCAGGAGGACCAGGGGTTCAAAGCCAACTTTGGCTCCCTGAGACTTCCAAAATAGAAGAGAGAGAGAGAGAGAGAGAGAGAGAGAGAGAGAGAAGGAAGAAAGGAAGAAAGGAAGAAAGAAAAGTAAAGGAAGGAAGGGAGGAAAAGTAGGAAAGGAATGAGAGGAAAGAAAAGAAAAGAAAAATGGATCAGGGAGCCCATCACACGCAGACCTCTGACCCTGGAGGCACTGGAGAGCTGAGGACTTGGGACCCTCAGTGTTGGGGAGGCGTGGGGTGGGGGCTGCTAGCACTCACCTGAGACGCAGCAGCAGAGCAGGGCCGACAGGCTGAACAGCAGCAGGCGTCTCATGGTGAGGGTCCCCAATGTCCGCAGCCCCAGCAGCTGGCAGCAGTCTCAGGGATCCAGCTCTGGGAGGTGAGCCTGTTCTCAGGATTTATAATCCCCCTGGCTCCTCCCTTCCAGGCCTCTGCGCTGGGTGCCACCTCCCTCCCGGTTTACACCCAGCTGACTAGAGAAAAAGCCCAGAAGAGGGAAGGGTCTACCCAGGCCTGGGTAGGGAGGGGAGACAGGAGAGGGAGATGGGAGAGGGAGAGCGTTGTTAGTGAGGAACTCCATTTTGGATCTTGGTTTCCGGACCCCCAGCCGAGGGCCCCAGTGCCCTGAGGGAGCATCAGAAAAGCCTCTGTGACTCAGACAGCCATAGTGTGGGCATCTGCTGGTTCCTAGGAAATGAGCAGTGTGATGTAGTCCAGGGTGGACCATCAACTCTGGGTGCCTGGAAGTGGGGAGGGGGAGGCCAAAATCGATGGAACAATGGAACGGGCTGAATTAATGTAGGCTCACTCCCCATCCCATCTTCCAGGTGGTGCGAAGCCACAGGGTAAAGGTTTGCGGCATCACGGGGGGTTTCTGTGACGTCATAGAAGTGGGGCTGAGGCTGTGTGTCCTGGAGGGCCACAGGGTGGTTCTTGGGGAGCAGCCACTAGGCCTGGCTTTGGGAGGAGCACCGTGGGCACCCAGAGGTGAGGTGAGAACTAAGGTAAAAGCGGAGGTAACAAGGATGACGTCATGCGTTGAGCACCCACGGTTTCAGGCATCCTCTGTGTTTATTTGGCTCTCACACGCTTTTATCTCCATTTTCCTGAGGAGGGAACGGGCTCAGGTTAAGCCGCTTGCTCCCATCACCCAGCTACTGTGTGGCAAAGTCAGGATTTGAACTCAAAGGAGCTGAGCTTCAGAATCTGGGGTAGGGGATCCATGCTAGCTGGTCGCAGACAGCGCGACTTTTAAACGTTTTAAAAGTGTGAGGACTGCAAGTTGGCTCCTGTGGATTTCTAGAGGGATCCACGAGTTGGTGGCCTCACTCTTATCTGAGCCCCCAGTCCCGCGGTATCCCCACCCCTGCCCCCGGCTTCCCTCCGGCCTCCCTGCTGATTCACTCCCCTCTGACGGCCACATTCCAGCCATGGCCCTGCTCCTGCTGCTGCCTCTGGTGCTCTCAGGGGTGCAGGGGAGTCCCGAGGGTAGGCCATCCCTGGGAAGTGGGGATGGGTCAAGACAGACAGCCCAGGGTCGCCCGGGATGTGTGTGTGTGTGTGTGTGTGTGTGTGTGTGTGTAGGTTGGGAGGGGCTGTTGTATTTGTGCATGAGGAAATTCAGAATGTCAGAAGGTCTGGGCAGGGTAGAGAGGTGTGTGTGTGTGTGTGTGTGTGTGTGTGTGGAAGGGGGGAGAGAGAGCGAGCCTCTGACCGCCTTCCACCCCCACTTTTTCTAGTTTCCCTGGAGGGCAGCCCTGGGGACCGGGTGAATCTCTCCTGCATAGGGGTTTCAGACCCCACCCGCTGGGTTTGGGCGCCCAGCTTCCCGGCATGTAAGGGCCTGTCCAAAGGGCGCCGCCCAATCCTGTGGGCCACGCCGAGCGGCACTCGAAGCGTGCTCCCCCACTTCTCCGGCCGCCTGCGCCCCCTGGACACTGGCATCAGGCGGCTGGAGCTGCTGCTGAGCGCCGGCGATTCCGGCTCCTTTTTCTGCAAAGGGCGCCAAGAGAGTGAGAGCCGCACCGTGCTCCAGGTGTTGGGGGACAAGGCGGACTGCAGTGCTCCGGGATCTGCCCACGGTAGGGCGAGGCCCGGGGGCACAGGGGCATTCAATTCGGACACACACGCGGAAGAGAAAGCGGGGCGCAGTCCTGACGAGCGGGAGATCCGGTAGAGCCCTGTGGTCCGTAGCCTGACCTCGGCACCCCTCCCCGCCTCGCGGTTTCCCCAGGGTCCGGGCATGCCAAGGTCCTCATTCCGCTGCTGGGCGTTGGACTGGTGCTGGGTCTGGGCGCCTCGGGCTGGGTCTGGTGGCGGCGCAGGTGAGCACTGAGGCGGGGCCTGGCTTAGTACAAGGTGTGGCCAGTGGGAGTGGGGAGAGGCTAAGTTTTGCAAAGAGCAAGAAGTATCCGGAGGCCAGCGGTGGGGAGAAGAATGCCAGAGGTCAGCCCCTCGGGTGCTAAGGCTACAGGCTAGAGGAGCCGAACGAGCAGGGCGGAAAGCCCAGAGAGTGGGCGGGGCCCGGTCCCGGAAAAGCCCAAGTTGTTTTGCTGGTCGGAGACTGCAGCTTGTTTGCACAGTTCTCATTGGCGCCGCCTGCAGCCGGGGAACCAGTAGGACGGGACTGATGACTCGCCAAGGACTTCCCTACAGGCGGTCGCCCCCGCCCCCGCCCCCGCCCCGACCACTCCCCACATCTGGTGAGATTAACTGCCCCCCACTTCCCCTCTCCTATCCTAACCCTGAAACCCTGGGTCTGAGGCCTTGCCTGGAGCAAAGTTGGTCGTTTTCTCTTCATCCTTCAGCTAGGTCCCTCCCTCTCACACAGCTCCAGTCGTAAACGCTGACCCGCGGAGGCCTTTAGACCAGGAGGGCAAGGTGTCCGGCCACCCGGACCAGGAGCCGGTAAGGGCCCTGGCAGGGGAAGGAGGCAGGCCGGCATCCTGGAGGAAAGAAACCTAGCGAGGCTGTGGTGGGGCACCCTGGGGGAGGCCAGGCCTTGCTACATACGTAGCCTGCTCACCCACTGTGGAGAAAGGCTGCCTCCAAGCTAAGGGGTCAGATCGCGGAGACCGCACTGCCTGCCCCTCTACCCCCTCCAGAGCCTGCACTACGCTGATCTGGACCACTCTGCCCTCGGGAGGCCCCGGCGGATGTCCGCAGTCCTTCCTGGTGACGCCCGCACGGTCTATGCGGTGGTAGTGTAAGGGGAAGCCGGCGGTCTTCCAAACCTTCCCACCCCGGCTTCCCTTCTGTGTAAGCTCAGCTAGCAGGGGCGGGCACCATGGACAGAGGCCGGTGTGGGAGCCGGGACACCGGGTGGGCCTGTAACTGATCAGCTTTCCAGCCACTCCCATCTCTTCTGTCCTTCCTTCACCACTGAGGGCTGTCCTGTAGCCCCGGTCACTGTGTAGACCAGGCTGGCCTCGAACTCAGAGATCCACCTGCCTGTGCCTCCCGGGTGCTGAGATGAAAGGCGCCACCCAGCCCAATCAAGCGTGTGGAACTTTACACCTGCCTCTCTTTTCTTCCCCACTCCCCCGCTCCTTGCCAAACGGTGTCCTGCCACCGGGCCTACGTTCGCTGGCTCGGCCTTAGATGACCCCTCTTTAGACTCTGGTTTGTTTTGTTGCTGTCTTCTTTCTAGACACCCTGCCATTGTTCAGCTCTTCCTCACTCCTCTTCTAGAAAGCGAGCCAATTCTCAGCCCCCAAACGACACCCAGTATCCCCAGACCTCACACCTAGTACACGCTGTGCCGCTGGCCTCAGGCGCTTTGCACAAGGCATGTGAAATCTGACTCAGTCCTTTGCCCTTCCCTGGCCTTCCTCTGCATTCTCTCGACAAAGCCAAGTTGCCCAAGCCAGAAACTGGGAGTCAGAGGACACCACCCCCTCCTCTCCCACACAGGGGCTTATCAAGCATGCCTGTGCGCGTGCGCGCGCGCACGCGTACACACACACACACACACACACACTCCTTTTAAAGACAGGCTCTCGAGATTCCGAGGCTGGCTTTGAGATCCTGACCTCCGTGCGGCCATCTTCAGTGCTGGATGCCCTGCTGTGCGAGGCCTTGTCTGTCTTAGTGTCACTGTCAAGTCTGTCCCTGCTGTGTGTCTAGCTTGCCACCAGGGTATACTTTTATCTTCTGCTGCATGGGTGACCCACAGAACCTTCCGAGCCTACTGTCCTGGCCTTCGTCTTTGAAGCCAGAGCGATCCTCCCTTACCAACCACCAGTTCTCTCCCGGTGCTTCGGCTTTGGGGCCATGGGTGCCGGCTTTGGGTACAGGCGCTGCAAGCACTTTGCCTATTCCTAGGCCTATCTATCATTTCCTGGGGACACACGCCTACCTTAGAGAGATTCTAAGGATTTGTTGGCTCCTTGAAGTAAATCCCATCTTCGGATCCCTTTTTCCTGTTCCTCATCTCCGGCCTAGGTAATTACTTATCCTCAGGCTGTCATCTAAATGTCGCCTTTTCTGGAATCCCCTCACCCGAAACACCCCGGTCCCCCACAAAATCTGATGCTCTAGAAACCCCCTGGCTTTTCTCATGGAAACAATCCCGTCACAGCTTGTCAGAAACTATGAGTTTCCTGGCATGAGGAAACTCCCCTTTTTAATGCCACTGTTAGCCTCAGTACCGGAATAAATGAGCGTCCCAGAAAACACAGTTTCTTCTTTAGAAACAACGGTGGGAGCCGGGCATGGTGGTGCACGCCTGTAATCCCAGCACTCGGGGAGGCAGAGGTGGGTGGTTCTCTGTGAGTTCGAGGCCAGCCTGGTCTACAGAGTGAGTTCCAGGACAGCCAAGGCCACACAGAGAAACCCTGTCTCAAAAAACAAACAAGAAAGAAAGGGAAGAAAGGTGGCTGACCAGGCACCATGAGCCTGAGTCACCTGACCCTTGGGTAAATTCAGAAAGTGACCCACCCACACACTTAGTCCCTCTCCCCCCTGGCCTGTGCTCCCCACAACAGAAATGGTCTCTTGTCCCTGCTTGTGCCTCAGCCCTATGACGGGGCTGGGAGTGAGCCAGGAGGCACATAAAGGGGAGTGTTTTTAGAGTCCAGCCTGGCCATGGTGGCCCACGCCTTTGCCTTTGATCCAGCCCTTGGGAGGCAGAGGAAGGGGGAATCTCTGTGAATTAGAGGCTAGCCAGGTCTACAGAGTGAGTTCCAAGATAGCCAGGGCTACACAGAGAAACTGTTTCTAAAACAATAGTAACAAGAAAAATTAAAGAGCCCTCCTCTCTAGCACAGACCCGGCTTGAGATCTCAGCCCCACGTCATCCCTTTCTCCAGTGAGACAGCAGCCACAGCCCTATCTAAAAGCCCAAGTTTATTTTATTGGTTTGACAGGACTCACGCAGTGGCTCCTACCCCTGTCCCATTCTGAGTCCTTCCCTATCCTGGGGCATCTCCAAACTACTACCTACTTCTCATCCTCTGTTACCTAATTCTACCCCCTTCCCAGCCAGTTGGAGCCCCAAGCCCAGGCCCTCAGCTGTGAGGGCGTGTGCTGAGCACCAGGCAGAGGGAGCTGAGGCCAGCGCCAGCCTTCTCCAGTTCTGAGCAGGACACGGGTACCAGGGTGACGTCAGAGAGCTTCTGCAGAGCCTGCAGGCAGGAGGACACCGACGGTGTTTTGACACCAGGGCCAGTCCCTGATGGTCCTACCCAGGCTTCTGAGGAAAGGCCCCCTCCTTTCTCTTTGGCTGGTGGAGCCTTTGCCCCTCCTCACCTCCTGGCTGTTGGGCAGGTCTCCACCTCCGCGGTGCAGGAGGAAAGGAGTGCTGCCTGGCAACCCAGGACGCAGAAAGAGACAGTCGGCAGCCGCGTCGTCTGGGAGGGTCAGGGAGGCGTAGGGGTGATCCGTCAGCACCGCCATTGCCTGGAGAGAGGAAGAGGGTGTTGGCTCCCCACATCTGAGTCTGCCTGACCTAGCACAAAGGGCTTGGGGACAAGGGGCACGTTCGTGAGATAAAGGCAGCAAGTATTCAACGCCCGCCGAGTCAGACGCAAGCTGTCTCGGACACCTGAGCCACGGCTGCTTCCCCACCCCTCCCGGCTCTCGTTTCTTCTGTGCCCCCGTGTTGACCAGCGTGTCCCTTAGCGATCGACGAACACGACGACAAGGCTGCGGGCAATTCGCCAGCTAGCCAGCTTCCCCGCCGCCCCTGCCCGAGCCACGCCCGCTTGGCTGGCCACGCCCTCGCCCCAGCCCCGCCTCCTCACCCGGACCGCCTTTTGGGCGGCGTCGCTGCTTCCAGCCACCACCGTGCGAGGCCCCCCCATGCCGCAGAGGCCGCGCAGGTGCGAGGTGCCGGAGACGGGCACGGTGGACACGGCGAAGTCCTAGGGAGAGCAGGAGGATTTAGGGCTGCGCAAGGCGCCCAGGTCAAGCCGTGTGGCCCCTTGGCGGCGCGCCCTCCCCGAGCCACTCCGGCTCCTCACCCGGAACGTGTCGGCCACGATCTCGGCTCCTCGGTGATTGGTCCACTTGGAGAGGCCTACGAAAAACTCCCGGCCTGAACTCCGGGAGGATGCGCACGTTTGAAAGCCACAGTGAGTTTGGAGTCAGGACCTGAGGACGCCCAGTCCCCCACGCTCTGGGGGCCGTGCCAAGCCCCCGGGGGCCTGACTGCCCGCGGCCTCACCCGTGAAGAGCACGTCGGTGCCGTCCAGCGTCGCGTTCTCGTCCGCCACCTCCACGATTCGGAGCTCCAAGTCCTGGAGGGCTTTGCGGACTCCATCAATCTTGGAGAAGAGGGAGCGGCCCGAGCCATCCTCACTCCCTGTTTCCCGCCAACCGCAGACGTCCGGCCGCCTCCCCTCGACCTCCCTCCCCCGCACCCCGCGCCACCACCCCGGCGCTCACCTCGGGCCTGCGCGCGGGGCTCCAGGGCCGCGTGATGAGGGCTGTGTCTCCTTGGATCACCGCCGTGTCGCCGAGCAGCGGTCCCAGCGGCAGGCACTCCTCAGGAGGCAGTTCCAGCAGCTGCAGCCCCAGCCGCTGCCTCAGTTTCCCTCCTAGGACTCCATGCTCCCTTTGAGCTTTCGCCAGGTCCAGAGCCGGAAGGCCAGCCCCCGCACCTTCCCCGGATGCCAAGCTCTCGGAGACACCCCGGATCAGGGCATGGGAACAGCGACCCAGCCCCTCCCCCGGCGTCCCCATCCCATGCACACAGACGCCTCTTCCAGCCAAGCTGACTCCTTTCTTCTCTTCACTTCTCTCGTCTGAGAGTAGAGACAGAAGGGGGAGGGGAGGAGGGAAGCAGAGAAAGACGTGCAAAGAGGAGGAGGGGAGTGTTAAAAGCTCGCGGGTCCTTCCCCCTGCCATCTCCAGGCGCCCCTCCCGCTCTGCCCACCCCCGGCAGACCTCCGTGCACTCGTGGACCCCGCTCAGCCGCCTTTCACCGGGGATCTGCTGTAAGAGGCGCCCAAGGAACGAGACTCGGATCCTTAATCTCCCGAACACCTGTTGCCCCCTGCTCAGGGGCTCGGCTGGGTCCCGGCCCCGCGCCCCTCCTGGCAGCCGCTAGGATGCGCTCACTCCCCAAAAATGCGGCCGCCCCGCCTCCTTAACCCTCAGCTGCTCGCAGCAGGAGGGACCCGAAGTCCTGCCGGGGACCCGCAGAGGTTCTGAGGCAGGAAAAGAAAGCTGGCTGGTGAGCCAGGGCCTGGGCTGTGCGAGTCCTGACGGCCCGGAGGAGGAAGGGGACGGCGCGCGCGCGGGAGGCAGTAGAGGCTAAGGAGTTAAGCGTCCTCTCTCCCCACTCGGGAACGTCACGCCGCCCTTCCAGCGACCCGGTCTAAACCAGACTTAGTCCCGGAGGACTGGGAGAGGTCTTAAATCCGGAGGGCGGGGAGACGGGCGGGGGGGCGTGGAACCGCTCCCGGCGTCGCAACTCCGCTACGCTCAAGTCTACCCCGCCCGGGAGCAGGCTGACGGCACACTCCGCCCGGTGCAGGCACGGACGCAGCGCCCCCAAACTCGCCTCTCCACGCCGTCCCGGAGGACAGCCCCTCTCCAGACTCACCCGCGGCCAGCTCCACTCCGCAGCGCTGCGATTCCGGCCTTGGCCCCACCCCCGGCGGAGGGTTCGTGGAGCCCGGAGCCGGGGTCTTCTCGCTGGAGACCCCGGGAGCTCGGGCGTCCGAGGGGCTCCGCGGTAGGCGAGCTCACGGACGGCGCTGGGGCGGGGGCGCGCTGGCCTGGCGGCTCCGGGGCATTGTCTGAGCGGGACGGGGCGGGGCCCGCCGAGGCCACGCCCACTCCGCCCCGCTAGGCCGCGCCCCTCCCCCGGGACCGCGCGCCCCCGCCCCAGCGAACTCCGGCACCGCCCCGGGAGCGCGGGCCGGGCCCCCCAGACCCCGCGGGCTCCGGCGGCGGGGCTGCAGGCGCGACGTGGGCCACAGACCAGCCCTCTCGCGCACAGATGCAAAACATGGCAGCCCCTGTGCACCGGGCTTAAACATAAGGTCACCGACTCGCGCCCACTGCGCTCGGGGCCGTCTTTGTGTAAGAGCAACGCCGGGTTTTCACTCTGTATTTTATTACCGAAATACGCAGTCCTACCCACCCCACCCCACCTAAAAACCTCCGCCTGGCCCCCGTCCCTTCCCCACGGCCCCCCGCAGCCCTGCGCAGAGCCCCGGAGGTCCAGCCCACCGGCTGTTTCGGAGTGCGTCCGTTAGGTAGCAGCGCGGAAGCCCCGGAGCCTCCGTGCAGAGGGTGGGCGAGGGCCCCTTGGAGAGGCGCTCATTTGAGGGCCCTGGCCACCTGCTCGTAGGCCAGCTCGATCTCCTCGTCGTCTGGACAGGTGGAGGCGAACTCTTCGCGAGCGTAGGCGTTGCTCAGGTACCGGTGCACGCCGCGGAACGCCTCCGGGATGGTGAAGCCTCGGTACTTCTTACACACCACCTGGAGCGGGGGGAGAGGTCGGCGTGTCGGCCCGGGGCACGGCTCGCTTGCTGTTCGGGAGCGGCTGGGCTTTCTCGCCCTCCAGGGTCTGCCGCGTAAGCCGCCTCCAGGCCGCCGGCTCGGCGGGCTGCACTCCTTACGGGTTGTTCTGAGGCGGGGTCTCTACGCAACCCCGGCTGGATGCGGCCTCGGCCTCGGCCTGAGAGCTGGTGTTGCAGGCGCGCTCCCCGACAGTGTGTCTACACCTCAAAATCTGTATTCTTCGATTTTTTTTTTTTTTTTAAATCAAGACAGGGTTTCCCTGTGTAGCCCTGGCTGTCCTGGAACTTGCTCTGTAGAGCAGGCTGACCTCGAAGTCAGACATCTACCGGTCTCTACCTTCCAAGTAGTGGGATTAAAGGCGTGCACCGCCGTGCCGTAGGTGTATTTTAATTTTATGTGGATGGGTGTTTTTGCCCACATGTGTGACTGTGAGGTGTGTCAGCGGTGTCTGTAAAGGCCACAAGAGGGCATCAGCTCCCCTGGAGTGAGTTACTGATGATGGCTGCCAGGTGGGTGCTGGGAACTGAACCTGGGTCCTCTGGAAGAGCAGCCAGTGCTCTTAAACACGGAGCCGTCTACCCAGCTCCAGTATTCTTACTGATTCCCCTACCCCCATCTTTCATTCCTACCCCCACTCCTACCCCTATCCACACCCTATGCCTCACCCCCACCCAATCTCCATCCTCCACCCCACCCCACCCCAAGACAAGCTTTCTCTGTGTAACCCTGACTGTCCTGGAACTCACACTGTAGACCAGGCTGGCCTTGAACTCTCTTTCTGAAACACTATCATTAATAGCTAGCTCCTTACCAGACCAACCATTCTGTGGTTCAACTTTTCTCCTCTTTATTAAGAAGAAAAGCCAGGCATGGTGGTTTACGCCTTTAATCCCAGCACTGGGAAGCAGAGGCAGGGGGTTCTCTGAGTTTGAGGCCTGCTTGGTCAACATAGCGAGCTCCAGGACAGCCAGAGCTAAATAGAAAGACCTAACCCTAACCCTGCCTTAAGAAACCAAAATCAATAAATAGAGAGAGAGGTGGGCTAAAGAAACGGCTCAGTGCTCCCGCCCAGGTTTGGTTGGGAGCACCCACACTGGCAGCTCCGGTTCAGAGGGTCTAGCTCCCTCTTCTGGCCGCCAGAGGCACCTGCACTCACACGTAATTAAAAGTGAATATATACAGAGCGACAGAGGCAGAAGCTATGGTTGAGGTTAGCTTTGGGTTCCATTTCCAGCACGTGCGCAAACCCACGCAAACACACACACACACACAAAGGAAAAGATAATTAACAAAGTAACTTTTTTGTGGTGAATTTTGTCTTTTTTTTCCATTTGATTTTCAGGTCATGTATTAATGTGAATGTTTTATCTTCAACTCAGTTTCAGCTTTTTGTGGGCAAGAACTAATTGAACATCATTTGGTTCTTTTCCCTTTTGTGGGGCTGGTGGTGGTGTTCTTTGAAACAGGATCTGATTCTGTAGTGAAGGCTGACCTTCAAACTTTAGGATTACAGGCCTGAGCCACTTTGCCCAGCTCTTTCACTGCTTGGCGCTGCTCAGTATTCAGCCGCTGGTGGGGCCATAGTGGCTCTGTGTTTACTAAATTACACTGTAGCTTTAAGGCTAGGAAAAAAGAAACAGCAAGGCTTGTCTTCCTTGAGAGGAAGTGGAAGCCTAGCTCTGTATAGAGTTACAGTGTGGACTTGGGAGAATCCTGCTTTCTTTGCTTTTGTGGATTTGGCAGTGATACAGTTGCAGGAAAAGCCTTCTTGGAAGTAACCCTGGACATAAAGAGGCAGGTGCTGCACACACGTGTGTGGGCGCTTGAGTACACACACACACACACACACACACACACACACACACACTGGCACACACAGCAAAACTGGAATGCTACTCTTGATCTGACCCTGTATAGCCGCGGCTTGTAATTCCCTTCCCTTAGTTGGGCAATAGCCGCTAAGGGACAGGTTACCAGGGATCCACACGGTGGAGGGGGAGAACCCAGTCCCTGAACCTCTTGTGTTTTCCCACCCCCTTGCAATAAACAACGTCCGCACCTTAGAGACTCAGCCCCCCTCCCCCCGCCGCGTGAGCACCTTAGAGACTCAGCCTCCCCTCCCCCCAAGTGAGCGCCCACCTGGACGATGTGGAGCTTGGGCAGCAGGTTACAGTCAGCCAGGGTGAGCTCATTGCCATCCAGAAACTTTCTCTGGGAGACGCCCTCATCTTCAGCGCTGGTTTCGTCCACCTCTTCCGGGAGGGGGGACATCAAGTAATTGTCCAGAACCTTCAGGGCTTTCAGAAGCCCCTTCTCTAGATCTGTGCGAGGGAGGAGGCTGGTGAGAACTTTAAACTGGGGAGGTGGCCTGCCCGAGGGCCTGAGAACAGAGCTCAGGGCTAAAGCACCTGCTTAGCAAGTGTGAGACCAACGACCATGTACAGTATTGTTAAATTGTGCGTGCTGTGTTTATACAGGTCTGCATGTGTGTGGAGGTCAGAGGTCAATATCCACTGTCTTCCTCAATGACTCCATCTTTCTTTCTTTTCAGATTGATTTATCAGGGGCTGGAGAGATGTCTCAGAGGTTAAGAGCACTGGCTGCATTTCCAAAGGTCCTGAGTTCAATTCCCAGAAATCACACAGTGGCTCACAGATGGTTATCTATGAGATTTGGTGCCCTCTTCTGGCGTGGAGGCAAACATGTGGACAGAATGCTGTATAAGTAATTAATACATCTTTTTATATCACTTGTTTATGTGTATGTGTGTGATTCTGTGGCATGCAGGAGCTTGAGGGGCCAGAAAACGGTTCAGACCCCCAGGATCTGGAGTTGCAGGCAGTTGGGAGCTGTGGTGGGTGCTGGGCACCAAAGCCCAGACCTCTGCAAGGGCTTTTAACCAGTGGACCATCTCTCCAGTCTCCACGTCATCTTTTGAGACAGGGTCTCTCCCTGAGCCTGGAGCTGACCAATTAGACTGGACCAGCTGGACGGCCTCACCCGGGCTCCTCCTACCCTTGCGTCCCCAACACTGATCACAGCGGCTGCAGCGGTGTGGGGGCACACGTGAGGGAGCGCTTTAAGAATGAATTCTAGCAGGCGTGGTACACGCCTTTAATCCCAGCACTAGGGAGGCAGAGGCAGGTAGTTCGAGGCCAGCCTGGTCTACAGAACGAGTTCCAGGACAGCCAGGGCTGTTACACAGAGGAAACAAAAACCAAAACCAACAACAACCAAAAGAATGCACTCTGGAGGGTGGAGAGATGGCATGGTGGGCATCAGCACCTGATATGCTTCATAGGCAAGCACCCATTTAAAAAGCTGGCCGCGGGGCCCGAGAGGCGGCTCGGCGGCCAGGCACATCGGCTGATTCGCAGAGGACCTGCTTTCCAGCACCGACATCTACAACTCCAGTCCCAGGGAATCTGACATTCTCTTCTGGCCTTCTCCGGCACTGCACACAGATGGTGCACACACATACATCCAGGCAAACACTCAGATACATAAAAACAAACAAAACCTCAGAAAAGAAAACCAACACAAAAGAAAACAAAGCAACCCACCTAAACCCCAAAAATCTTGGCAAGGAGACAGCAAGCAGGTTCAAGGGGTCCGACAGATATGGAAGGTCAGCGGATGTAGCATCCGTTCCATCCCCCTGACAGTCAGGGCTGTCCCAAACTCCCAGGGGCTCCTGGTGCCTCTCCACCCTGGGGTCTTTCTCCTCTAGGACCCAAGACCCTGGCCCCTCGGACTCACTGTCATTGAGGGCCGGGTTTGAGTTCTTGATGTAGGCAGAGAACTTGGCAAATATGTCCAGGCCTGAGGTGTTGGACTCGGGGTTCCTAGCAGCCAGCTTTGGGTACCTGGAAGGCGGAGGCAGAGATAAGCGGACTCCTTTCTGGAGGACTCAGCCCTAGGCCGCCTGTCTCCTGCTCTTCAACCTCTGCTCCACAAAGCCTCCAGGCTTCCCTTCTCTTCCCCAGTGCCCCGGTACCTGGGAGGGCACAGCACAGCTTCCAGGAATTCCTCGATCTTGTTGGTATCCGTGTGCACTTCGGTGCCATAGAGCAGGAACGGGAGCTGTCCACCAGGGCAGAGCTTCTGTACGGTCTCTGTCCGTCTGGAGACCCGGCCAGGCATCAAGAAAGGAAGAGAGGGTCAGCAGCAGAGACAGGGCCATCGGGATGTGGGAGAGACCAAATGTCCCCGGTGAGAGAGAGCAGGTTTAAGGCAGCAGGGCTCCTGTGGGTGGGCACACGCACACGCGTCCGCACAGGGGGAGTTTAGAGGAACAGAAGTGGGCCCACCTCTTGGTGTCCACGGTGGTGACGTTGAAGGTGACTCCCTTGAGCCAGAGCACCATGAAGAGTCTCTGGGAGAAGGGGCAGTTCCCAATCTTCGCCCCATCACTGCCAGCCTGAAAAGCAACCCCGCCCCAACATTAGGCCTGGTGCACCTGTCCTTACCAGGCTGTTCTCTGAGTCTCGGCTGGTTCCGGCATACACCGATACACTCTCTACCCTGCGCCCAGGGCTGAGTTATTTTCCCCTTTGGGCTTCCATCAGCAAAGGCCGGCTCACAGCATCCCAGTGATTGACACAGGGGAGGAGGCAGAGGAGCAGAGAGCAAGCCTGACCCCGAAAGGCGAAGAACAGGGCACTGGGCGAGGTGGGAGCTAACAACCAGGGCAGCAGAGACTGAGGCCCGGTGGGGTTTAGAAACCAGGGTCCCCATTCACTGAAGCTCTCTCCAGGCTGTCTCAAGGGGACCTAAACCTCACCTCAGATATACGGAGGGCCTAACAAAGGGGGCAACTCTCTAATTGGATGCAGGTGACCTCATCCCCCAAGGGACACCTCCCCCTAGACTGAGGGTGATTCATCTCGTGTCTTCAGGCCTCAGCAGCTTCCTTCTTGGCAAGGAAGTGGGGGAAGGGACCTGTACACGCAGAGGCCTAGGAAGGGGGGGCACTATGACAGTTCCCCAAGCCTTCTCTCTCACTGCTGGACCTCCGAGCTCATGTCCTCCTCACAGGACCCAAGGCCAGAATCTCTACAGCATCACCTCCCCAGGAGTAAAAACAGCCCCTGGAGGTGAGGTGGGGACCACACCTAAGGGGCGGACCCGGGTTCCAGTTGACTTCCCTGGGCCGAGAAAGTGGGATCGGCCGCCAGGGGAACCCCAGAGGAAAGGAGAAAGACAGCACACACAACGACACACAGACAAGACACACACCCACACCTAGACAAGATGAACAAGACGGGGTGGGAAAGCAGTGAAAAGTGAGGCCAGAAGCGAAAGGCGGGGAGAACGTTGGCTGGGGAGACAGACCAGCTGGAAGGGAAGGGCAGGGGGAGGAAGGGGCGGTGCTGGAAGGGGATGGGCCTGGGCAAACGAGGACGGCTGCGGCCCGCCGTTTCCATACCCAAAAGCCAGAACCATTTCTCCTTGACCACACCCTCGGAGAGGAGAGGAGACAGAGACAGAGAGAGAGAGAGTACAGGGGCAGCGGGGTGGGGTTCCCCACACCCATCAGCCCCAGCGTCTTCATCTAACCCGAGGGTCTCCTGTTCCCTTTAGCGCTCTTCCTCTCTGTTGCTAAACTTTAATGTCCTTCCTGCTTCCCGGCCCCAAGCTTCCCTCAGCTGGGGGGCAGGCCTCTCCGCCCACTGTGCTGCTCCCTGGCGGCTCTTTCCTCCCTCCACCCTGCCACTTACTGCTCCGTCAGTCCTACCAGACTCGTGTTCTCTCCCCCTTCTCTCTTCCTGTCTGTCTCTCTCTTCCTGGTCTGTCCGCCTGTCTCCCTCTCTCTCCGCCCCATCTTTCTTTCACAGGGCCACAAGACCTAGCCGAGCCTCCTCTGACCTTCTCAACCCCGCCACTGTCCCTTTCTTGGTCCTTTGGTCGTGTGGACCCGGCCCCGGCCCCCCTTCACTCTCTCACACCTGAAAACCCCCTTTTCTCCGCCCTCCTCTCCTTTGGGCTGCTGGAAACCTCTCCCACAAACTTTCCAGGGCGAGCCTAGAACTCCTTCACCGGCTCCCAAGTCGCCGCCGCGCCAGCTGGGGGTGGGCCCGCGGGGAAGGGGTCGCGGCTGGGGCTGGGGCGGGGCGGGCTTGCGGGAATGCTGGGGGCGGCGGGGAGGCAGACGGCGTCTCACCTTCACGAACAGCTCGACCTGAGGTTGCTCTTCGGCCATGGTTGCGCCGGGGACCAGGAAGCGGCCGTCGCTGGGGGACTGGGCGGGGCCGGCCCGGGAGGGCGGGTCTCGGGGTCCCGGAGTCTCTGCCGCGGCTCGGCGCGCAGCCCACGTCCGACCGGACCCTCCGCTCGCTCCGACGCGGCCTCCCCGCCGGTGCAGCGCACCCCACACCCAGCGGGGAGCGGCTGACTCACCGGCCGGCCCCGCCCTGGGCCCGGGGAGGGCCGGGAGGGGGAGGGGCTCGGGGCAGCGGGCGCTGACGGAGGCCCGGGGCTGCGCGGTCCGGGGCCTCTCCTAAACACAGCACCGCCCCCGTGCCTCAGTTTCCCCGCCTCGGTAAAGCGCAGGGTGGCCAGGCTCCGCCAAGGGGCAGAAATGGAGTTTGAGGGCGGGAGGGCTCTGCGCAGCCCCGTCAGTCTGCTTTGCTGGGATGTGCGCTGAGCGCGCCAGGGTGGAGGGGCTTTGGAGGGAGACGCCGAGGCTGGGGTCACGGGCTGGAGAGAGGCACCCCGAGGCACGGCCCGGGAGAGACCGCGAGGCCTGGCGCCGGGAAACAGGAAGCCGAGCGCGGGCTTCGCGGCAGGGGCGGTCCTCTGGAAGCCTGTCGACGCTTAGGCGTCCCCAACCCGGGCCCCTCACCCTGCTCCCGCGGCTAGAGGTTGCCTTGGAGACGGGGTTATCCTGGCATCCGGAGAGCGCCGGGGCTCATCCCGGGTGGGTGGGGTAGCAGCTGTGTCTATCACGGGAGGAAAGCAAAGGTCAGACAGAGCAGGGTGCGCGGAGTCGTGGGGGACAGCTAAGTAAATAAGAGGAAAAAGTATCTCTCCCTGGGAGGCTTGATGGAGGTGCTGACTTTACCACCTATTAAAAAGAAAAAACCAGAAAACTAAAATGCCTGCCGACATTCCAGCCCGCACGCTCTAACTTTCTCTGCTGTCCACTGTCCAAACATCCTTTTAATTTTCTACTCACTGTCCGTAAGAAGCAAAAACCAAAACAAAGTGACAACAACAAAAGATTTCCAGTTGAAAAAAAAGTATATATTTAATGGACTTGGAAAGATCTAGAAGCAAAACTGGGCTGGAGAGATGGCTCAGTGGCTAAGAGCTCTGGCTGCTCTTCCAAAGGTCTTGAGTTCAATTCCTAGAACCCATATGGAGGCTCACAGCTGTCTGTAACTATAGTTCCCGGTGGTCTCATACCTTCACACCACTGCACATGGAATAAATCTTAAAGAACTGGACTGGAAACTGAAAGAGAGAGTGGGAGGGCTGAAGCGTGTGTTGCTGGAAACCAGAAGTTAGTGGCTTCCTCTTCTGGGGTCTCTCCTCCCTGGGGGAAGGTTTATCTCTCTCCTCCACAGAAACACAGAATGTGCTTGGTTTCTGGGCCTTTGAGTTACAACAGAAGGATATAGGCCGAGTGAGTGTGAGTGTGCCTTCCCATCATGCGGACCCTCACATCTGCCAAGAGCCCCTTCCTACTGATGAGAAATGTGGTTTCAGTGAAGCCTTATTTCCCAGAGGCCTCCCTTTCCCCACTGGTCAGTGGCCACCAGGGAATCTGCCTCTAGAGAGATCTCAGTGGGAGAAGCCTTAGACTCAGACAGGTTTGGCCGCCTCTGTAGTCGCTGCCCTGATCGTCGGTGCTGGCTGCCTGGATTGCTGTGCCCAATCTGTCTTAACTCTCAGGCCGCCCTCTCTCTCCTGCGACCACGCAGCGGCGCCTCCTGCAGTGGAAAATCATTTGGCCCGATCTTATCTCTGTGCCCCTGTTCTTTCTCTTTCACCAGCCGGCTCCTCTTCCTGTGTCCAGGCCCTTCCTGGTCTGGGTAAACCAGTCTCTAATCTCTTCACACCCTGGATTGGAAGGTGTGTCCCTCCCTGCCACTCCCCAGAGCTGTCTGTCACCAGGTTTCTATAGCTCCACAGCTCAAGAATTTGCAGAGGGTAACCATTAACCCAGCCTTGGCTCTGCTCCCACCTTTCCCCGTGGAGAGGATTTTCCAGTCGCTGGTCAGCAGAACCAGGTCACCTCACCCCATCTCTCAACCTCAGGCAGGGTATTCTTGTTTTAGCACAGCTAAGACAGTTTTTAAATTATGTGTGGTGTGTGTTTATGTGTGTGTAGGGCAGAGGACAATCTGGGAGTCAGTTTTCTCCTTCTACCATCTGAGTCCTGGGGATAAAATGTAAGGTACTTTTTACCTGCTGAGTCAGCCCTGAAGAGTTTTTTTGTTGTTGTTTTGTCTTCTTTGTTTGTTTCCTTTTGGTTTGGTAAAGTATGTTTCTTTCTTTCTCCCTGAGAAACTCTTCCTTCTTCTTTCCCATCCAGGTCTATCATCAACGGTACCCTGTGTCCTTAGGGGTGGGTGGGCTGTGCTATGGGTTCTCTTTAGGTCTACGCTCAGGGTTTAGCGTCCTTCAGAGACTTGCACTTCCTCTTCAAGGCCCTGCACTGCTTTTGTGGGCTGGTCACCCCTGCCTTCAGGAACCAGGCAAAGACGGGCTGCAGTAAGAGTCGGTCCTCACTTCCACTTATTTACTTAAATATAACTCGCGTAGCGCTTACTTTGTTTGCTAGGCACTGTTCTGAGTTCTTTATAAATATTAACTTAGTGGGTACAAATATTAACCGAGTTGTTGCTCTTGGCACAGGCCGAATTAATGCTGCTTCTCTCCACCTCCAGGGAGGGGGAAAAACGCTTCTGGCCCTTTAAGGTCGGCCTCCTCGCAGGAGCCCTCCCACCGCCCAGACCCTTCCCCGGGCCAGGGCGACAGCTCGGCGACAACGTTCGGGCGGCCCCGCCCAACGTCAATCAAAGCCTCGGGCCTCCGAGGCGCGGCTGCTTAGCAACAGCAGAGGGCGGGAATTTTGAACACCGCCGCACCGCCCCTAAGGCAAACAGACCAATCAGCACTCAGACTCTTCACCGCCTGGGGGG
>REGO01000800.1:347157-384758 GCA_010120015.1 Rhombomys opimus | reverse complement strand
GCCAGCCCCCTGTAACACATGCTTTCTGGGGCCGATTTAGGCTCTCTGAGGAGCTTACTTACCCACATATTCCTCAGTGCTGTATACGTGAATCTTTACTTTCAAGCAAGGATGTCGAGGGAAAAGTGTGGGTTTTGTGGGGTTTGTTTGAGACGTGGTATCACTGTGGACCCCAGGCTGGCCTTCAAGTTATCCTTCAGTCTGGCTGGTGGGTGCTAGGCTCACAGGAACGAACCATGTCTAGCATGGAAGAGAAAGAGTCAGGCATGGTGGCAAATCCCTGTAACCTCAGCCCTTGGAAAGGGTGAGGTTGGAAGATACTAGTTTGAGGTTTCCCTAGGCTACATAGCAAGACCATCATTTGTGTGTGTATGTGTGTGTGCGTGTGCCTGTGCCTGTGTGTGTCTCCAGGCACAGTAGCCTGTAATCCAGCACTTGGGAGGTTGTGGCTTCTTTGGATTTTTGTTGTTTTTAAGAAGGGTGTATGTGGCTTAGCACTTGCTGCTCTTCTGAAGGATCCTTGTTCTGTTTCCAACACCCATGCCAGGCTGCTCACAACTGCGTGGAACTCCAGTTCCAAGGGGTCTGAGACCCGTTCTGGCCTTCAAAGGCAATTACTTGCATATCTATTGCATATACTCATGCAGACTTAAACACATATGTGCAATTTTGTTTTGCTTTGTTTGATTCAGGGTTTCTCTGTGTAGCCTTGGCTGTCCTGGACTCCCCTTGTAGACCAGGCTGGCCTGGAACTCAGAGATCTGCCTGCCTCCGCCTCCTTGAGTGCTGGGATTAAAGAAGGTAAATTTTTTAAAGAGGAAGGATAGTGAGGACTGGGCATGTGGCTCTGGCTTCCCCAGCGCCACAGAAAGCAGACACAGAAGCAAAAATCCAGAAGTTCAAGGTTATCCTCTGCTCATGAGCAAGACAAAACAAATATGAAAGAGATGGGAGAATGCAGATTTCCATGCGGCTCAAGGAGGCTTGGAGTGGTCTAGTGGCTCCCAGCTGACAGGCTCCCAGCAGGCTGCAGAGCTGCGGTTGACACCTAAATCCACTTGTCATTAGCAGTATGGGTTTACACAGGTTACAACGGCCCTCACTCCCCCGGCTGTAAGATTAGGCTGGTGGGCACGGCTGGGCACGGTGGGCTCCCACACCGTTAACAGAGCAGGAGTCTGGTAATCTCTAGGAAAGTCTTCTTAGGGAGGCTGCTGTCCAGTGTGGGGTGGGTCTTCACACACTGGCCTGCACGGCTGTGGCTGAAGCCCACTTTGTCTGTGGAGAAGAACAGGCGTGGCTAAAACCCACCCTTGAATTGAAATGGATCTTTGGATTTATTCTAATTTGGGCGTTCTGACTGGGTGGCTGGCTGTGTGCTCCATGGGAGGTATGCGTCCTCATTTCCGAGTCTACACTTGATAACTCTAAGATGACATGAGGAATGGCTTGCTGTAACGTAGAAAAGAACCCCAGGCTAAGGTCCCTACAGTCCCACACCATGCATCCTCAGCCTGTGTCTGCTATTGATAATCTTAGCTAGCACAAGTGATGGCTTGCTGCAATGTAGAAAAGGTCCTACAGAGTCCCACACCCAGAATTAAACAAATACCAATGGGACATTGTTATTCTATAGGAGTTCATCTTAACTCACTAGGTGATACTTCTGGCAACAAAAGGCTTAATAAGGTTTGTACACTCCAGCCTTTATGAATCAGACAACTTCTTCAAGTGTCTTCTATGCCTCTTCAAGTCCTTTCTCTACTAAGAGGTGGTCATTATTAAAGCTTGTAAGATGAACTGGGCACAGTGGCACACGCCTGTAATCCCAGCACTCTGGGAGGCGGAGACAAGTGGATCTCTGCACGTTTGAGACCAGCTTGGTCTATAGAATGAGTTTAGGACAACTGAAGCTACACAGAGAAACCTTGTCTCAAAAACAAAACAAAAAAAAAAAGATGAGTTGAGCATCATGGCAAATGTGTTTAATCGCCCTGGAGGCAGGGGCAGGCAGCTCTCTGTGAGTGCCAGGCCAAGGCTGCATGGTGAGACCCTGTCCCAAAACAACAATGGAATTGTAAGCTGAGTAGAGCAGCCTGGGTGTCAGTGAGATCGCTCAGTGGGCATTTACCATGAAATCTGATGACCCAAGTCCCAGTCCTTGTGATGGAAGAAGAGAGCCAGTTCATACAAGCTGACCTCTGTCTTCTACATGGACATATAGCACATGCATGCCCATCCACATGCACACAGTAAATGCAACTTTAAAAAGAAAATTCGAGGAGTAGCATTCACATTGACCAGCTCACAAACCCCTGTAATTCCAGTTCCAAGGGAGCTGTCTTCCCTTTTTGGCTTCTTTAAGAACATGAGCACTTGAGAACACACACACGCAACACAAATGCTCGCTTTATGAAAAGAAAGAGGAAAGGAAGGAAACAAGAAAAAAAGAAGGAATTGTGGGCTAGGGGCTGATGAGACAACTCCACGGGAAAGGTGTTAGCAACCTGAACCCACATAAAGGCGGGGCAGACCAACCCCAGAGTTATCTCCAGGAGTGCCATGCATGTGAGTCCACACACACAGACAGTGCACACACACACAGAATGACAGGCTGGCCAGGGCCTGGTGGCACACACCTGTGGTCCCAGCACTCAGGAAGAAGCCAGAGGACCAGGAGTTCCAGGTCAGCTGAGGCTCCGTCTGAACTATGTGAATACCTGTCTCAAAAAAAAAAAAAAAACAAAAAAAAACAAAAACAAAAAACAAAAAACAAAAAACGGGGCAGGCTGGGGGTGTGGCTCAGAGCTTCTGTAGTGAGCAAGCCTCGACTCAACCCTAAACACTGCCACAAAGAAGAAGGGGTGGGAGAGTGGGAGAGGGAGAGGACGAGAACTGGATCCAGGCGTTACACTGGCAGAGTGTGAGGAGATGCACTTTCAGGTATGCTGTTGCCCTAAGACACCGTTAGCTCCATACCGATAGCAAACTCACTGACTCACGCTCTCCCACTCAGCTGCGCAGAGCTGCGGTGTTGGCACACAAATACCACAGCACACTGTTCCCCTCTAAAATATTGACATGCTCCTCGTCACATACACACATGGAGTGACACATGGCCTCATCCATACAGACGCACATCGGCAGTTTTCAGCAGGGACATAGAAACATGCCACATGCACAGGACCCGCACTTGCCAGTTAGCTCACTCCCGCAGAGCGCTGCGGGCACGTGTTACCACACGACCCAGAGATTTCCGAGCAAAGCTGAGGGGAGAGAAGACACGACTTCTCACCTTTCCATCCCAACCCGCCCCTTTCAGGCTGTGGTTTATGCGTCCAACCAGGGAGCTGAAGGAGCTCAATTCCCGCCTGGATGTCATTCAGTTTTTCCTGATGCCCCAGAACCTGGACATGGCCCAGGTGCTGCACCGGCTGCTGAGCCACATCAAGAACGTGCCTGTGAGCCAGGGTGGAGACCAGGCGGGTGTGTGTGTGTGTGTGTGTGTGTGTGTGTGTGTGTGTGCGAGAGAGAGAGAGAGAGAGAGAGAGAGAGAGAGAGAGAGAGGCTGGTGGCTTGTAGAAAACTCTGGGCTTCGTATCTGTATTTTATTACAATTTGTTTTCACATTGGGTGGGGTCTCACCATGTGATCCTGTCTGGCCTGGAACTCACAGGGATCTACCTGCCTCTGCCTACCCTAGTGTTGGGGTTAAAGTTGGGCACCAGCACACCTGGCTGTTTACTTGTTGTTGAGATGGGGTCTCACTGTGTGGCCCTGGCTGTCCTGGAACTTGCTATATAGACCAGGCCGGCCTTGAACTCAGAGATCTGCCTGCCTCTGGAGCGCTGAGATCAAAGGCCACCGCAACCAGCCTGAGATTTATTTTATTTTTAATGATAGCATGTATAGCCAGGCCTGTGCATCTGAGGCCAGCCTGGTCTACATAGTGGGTTCCAGTTCAGTCAGAGCCACATAATGAGACCCTGTCTCAAACAACAAACAAAACTTAGGTGTGGGGTATATGCCTGTGAGTGTGGGTGACTGCAGAGGCCAAAAGCCGGAACCTCCTGGTGTGGGTGCTGGGAACCAAACCTGGGTCCTCTGGGACAGCCTCTGTCCAGCCTGGACAGTGAGCCTGTTGAGGATCGTCATATGGCAAACGGCAAACCGTGGCTGTCCCTTTGTCTTCTTGTAGCTGATTCTGAAACGCATGAAGTTGTCCTACACCAAGGTCAGTGACTGGCAGGTCCTCTACAAGGTAAGCCTCTTGACTGATTGATTGATTCAAGATGCACACAAGGCTGGCCTCTTTCTTAGCATCCTCCTGCCCATTCCATGAGTTCTGGGATTTCAGGCTTTTCTTCTTAGATCTAGAAGTTCAAGTTAAACTTTTGCTTCCTGTGTCCAGACCTCCTTCTTCTCTCTGGACACCCTGCCACACATTACCTGCTTTTGTTTCTTTTTAAACTTTGTGTTGCAGAAAATATACAAAATATTTTCAGGGAATAGTGTAATTACTCCCCTTATAGCCCAACCGTTCAGCTTCAGTAATTTCACTCAAAGCAATCTCTTCATCTCCAAGCCATTATATTATTTCATCCATAAATATTTCATTGTGATCATTAAAAAGCCGGAACTGAAATTCCTCCTCAATATCAGAGCCGCAAGGTCCCCACCTCCTGTTATTCTACTAGTCTTTCTTCCTTGCTGGCTTGCTTTTTCTTTTTTTAAGAAATGCTTCATTAGGTATACAGTGTTCTGCCTGTTTGTATGCCTGTGTAGGAGTGTCTGCCTGGACGCATGTTTAGACAGCATGTGCTCGCCAAGCCTGGAGAGGCCAGAAGAGGGCAGCAGATCCCCTAGAACTGGAGTTAGGAGCAGTTGTGAGCCACCATGTGGGTGCCGGAAACCAAGTCTTGGTGGCCTAATGCGCAAGTGCTCTCAACTGCCGAGTCATCTCTCAGGATCCATGAGGTTTGATACTAGTAGAGAGAAGAAACTGAGATAGAAGCTTTAATTAGTCACATATGCTTTGTCTGGGTTGATATGACTAAATATTTTACATAATTATAAAGCATAGTTAAATTTTCATTTTACGTATTTATTGCCTTAGACAGTGCTCTGTTGCTGTGAGGAGACACCATGACCATAGCAGCTCTCATAAAAGGAGAACTTTTAGCTGGGGCTGGCTCACAGTTCAGAGATTTAGCCCATGGCCATCGTGGTGGGGAGCATGGAGGCCCGCAGGCATCATGGTGCTGGAGAAGAGCCGAGAGCTCTACGTCCTGATCCGCAGGCAGCAGGAAGACACAGCGACGCTGGGCCTGGCTTGAGCACCTAAGCCCCCGAGCCCATCTCCAGTGACACACGTCCTCTCCAAGCCCACACCTCTAGTAGTTCCCCTTCCTGTGGGCCATAGGGGCCATTTTCATTCACTTACTTACTTACCTTTTTTAAATTGATTTTATTTTTTTGGAGACAGGGTCTCATTATGTGCCCCTGGCTGGCATGGAACTCTTTATGTTGACCAGGCTGGCTTAAAGTTCCCAGAGGTTGCCTTCCTCTGCCTACCTTCTGAGTGCTTTAGTTGAAAGTGTGCACCATCATGCCCCTCTCTCTTTTTTAGTTTTAGAAGTTGTCACCCTATTGTCCTCACTTCACTTTTTAATTACACGACTTGTGGATGCGGGCGCACACCGTGAGCGTGGCCAGGGAAGAGAGGGTTGCAGATCAGCTCTCTCCTTCCACCGTGCGGGGTCTGAACTCAGGTTGTCAGCTTGGTGGCTCTCACCTTTCCTTGCGAGCCACCTCCCTAGCTCTTGTCTTTTGACTTTCATTCCCATCTCTCTCTTATCCTCCTCTTTTCATGTTTTATTGTTGTTGTTGTTGTTGTTTGTTTGATTGGTTGTTTTTTGGGGTTGTGGTGACAGGGTTGCTCTGTGTAGCCTTATCTGCCCCGGAACTCACTCTGTAGATAAGGCTGTCCTCGAACTCAGAGACATCCACCTACCTCTGCCTTCCTGGGTGTTCCCAAAGGCTTGCACCATGGCACCTGGCTCCATGTATTTTTTACACGTGTCCTTATGTCTTTCTGCATTGCTAACTTCTCGGTGTTCCCCATTGGCCTCTGTTCTCAGTCTGTCCATGTCCCTCCCTGGGCTCCCTGCATGGGTCAACTTCCTAGGTCATCTCTCCTGCAGACTGTGTACAGCGCCCTGGGCCTGAGGGATGCCTGCCGCTCCCTGCCCCAGTCCATCCAGCTTTTTCAGGACATTGCCCAAGAGTTCTCTGATGACCTGCACCACATTGCCAGCCTCATTGGGAAAGTGGTGAGTGGGCAGAAAAGACAGACACCAAGGAAGAAGAGTGGAGCAGGATGGAAGAGTAGAGAGGGTCTGGGCCTGGGGAATGCAGTGTGGGAAGGCAGGAAGCATGGAGGATGGTGGGATCTAGTAGACAGGGTGGTAACAGGAAGTGTCTGAAGATGAGGATCAAAGAACAGGGGGGTTGGGAGAGCTGGGGTGGGGGGACAGAGACAGGTGCCCGCTAAGAAATGACTTCTAACCTGTCTCCTTAGGTGAATTTTGAGGAAAGTCTTGCTGAAAATCGCTTCACAGTCCTCCCCAACATAGATCCCGAAATAGACGAGAGTGAGTGCTGGGCATGGGGGTGGGCCTGTCAGCCGGCCATGGCGTCCATTCTTGGCACAGACACCATAACTGGGAGTCAGCTCTGCAACCTGGGCAAAAACAGTCCCCGGTAGCACAGGCTAGCCTCAAACTCAGTCGATGGTCTTGATTGGCAGTCCTGGACTCACTCTGTAGACCAGGCTGGCCTGGAATTCACAGAGATCTGCCTGCCTCTGCCTCCCCTAGTGCTTGAATTATAGGCCTGCGCCACCACCATGCCTGGCTACTTAGGACTTTGAAAGTTCCATGTGGTCAGGGCTGGCCTTGAGCCCCTAATCCTCCTATTTTTTAATTATTTGTTTTTATTTTATGTACATCGGTGTTTTGACTGTATGTGTACCTGTGTGATAGTGTTGGATCCCTGGGACAGGAATTACAGCTGTGAGCCGCTGTGCGGTGCTGGGAATTGAATTCAGGACCTCTGGAAGAGGAGCCATCTCTCCAGCTATCTCTCTGGACCTTATTTTTTTTTCACAAACATGTGATGTTTTCCACGCCTAGAGAAGCGAAGGCTGACGGGCCTCCCCAGCTTCCTCACTGAAGTGGCACAGAAAGAGCTGGAGAATCTGGACTCTCGTATCCCTTCCTGTAGTGTCATCTACATTCCTCTGGTGAGTGCAGGGTGGAGGCTGGAGCCTCTAGGAGTCTTGTAGTGACGCCCAGGAAGGCTGGAGAGAGTGGGGGGAGGGGGACGGGACACCAACCAGCCAGAGTAACTAACCCCGGCACTCAGTGGCCGACAGCTGTCCCACCTGACCAACCTTAGAGTACAGGACATGAATGCATTTGAGGATGCTAGCTGTCCCAGAGGGGTGGACCTCTCCCCTCTCCCGTGGGGTCTGCTTCCTTCAGGTTCAGTAGGGTAGCCCACTCTGTCTCCTCTCCCCCCAGATTGGCTTCCTTCTTTCCATTCCGCGCTTGCCGTTCATGGTGGAGGCCAGTGACTTTGAGATTGAGGGACTAGACTTCATGGTAGGGGCCTGGTCTCTGGGTGGTGGGAGGGTGTGATGAGCCCGTGACGCTGGAAGGAGGCTCTCAGCCCATGAGCACTGGCCAGGATGTGCGGCCATCTTTGTGGCTGGAGAAGCTTTATTGGCCCTGAGACAGAGGAGTCAGGGGCTCTGGAGGTGGTTCAGGTGGGTGGAGAGGAGAGGGATCTCAGGGAAGGAGTGCCGCTGGGCAGGGTGGTGCCCCAGGGGCAGGGGGATCACAGTGAGTTCCAGGCCAGCCAGGGCGACATAATGAAGTCCTGTCACAAAACAAAGCAAAACGAGAAATGAGAGACAGAAAGCCTGGAACTTGGAACCCTTGCACCTAGTTTCTCTCGGAGGACAAGTTGCACTACCGGAGTACCCGAACCAAGGAGCTGGATGCCCTGCTGGGGGACCTTCACTGCGAGATCCGGGGTGAGCAGCCGGGGCGAGCAGGGCACTGCGCTCTCTCTGGCTCTGGGAGGGTCACCTGTGTGCCTGTTTCCCTCGGGAGGTTCACCTTGCATGCAGCCTGTTTCCAGAGCTTCCCGAGGACGCTCCCCTTCCCCGTCCCTGAAAACTGACCCTCGCCCCTTGCCCAGACCAGGAAACCTTGTTGATGCACCAGCTGCAGTGCCAGGTGCTGGCCCGGGCTGCGGTCTTGACTCGGGTGCTGGACCTTGCCTCCCGCCTGGATGTCCTCCTTGCTCTTGCCAGTGCTGCCCGGGACTATGGCTACTCGAGGCCACACTACTCCCCCCGAACGCACGGAGTGCGAATCAAGAACGGCAGGTGAGAGGGGAGAAATGGAGCCACGGGGCCCATCGGCTCCGCCCTGTGGCGTGGGGGTTCACCCACCTGGACCCCCAGCCCACGCAGCGTCTCTCCACCACAGGCACCCTCTGATGGAGCTGTGTGCGCGCACCTTCGTGCCCAACTCCACAGACTGTGGCGGGGACCAAGGGAGGGTCAGAGTGATCACTGGACCCAACTCCTCAGGGAAGAGCATATACCTCAAACAGGTGAGGAGCCTCCAAACCCGGGCGGCCCACGTCTTCCTAACCCCCACCAGACAGGCCGAATCCTCGCTCCCTGCAGCACGCATCCCTGTCTGAGGAGAGCCAGTTCCTCGGGATAGACCTTCCGTGGCCACAGTCCCTTGAGAACCTCCAAGAGGTCGAATGACATTCCCTAGACGCCTTCACCCACGGCCCTGACTCTGGAGTTAACTGAGAAGTCAGGACAGGGGACGGCGTGTTCTGTTCTGTTATGACGCGCCTCTCTGTAATCTGGCGATCACGTCTTTAGTTGAGACCCATTTTACTTTTCCCCGAGCACCAGGTCCATGTCCTGTCTCCCCTGCCCAGGTAGGCTTGATCACCTTCATGGCTCTGGTCGGCAGCTTCGTGCCTGCTGAGGAGGCCGAGATTGGGGTGATCGATGCCATCTTCACCCGGATTCACAGCTGCGAGTCCATCTCCCTCGGTCTCTCCACCTTCATGATTGACCTCAACCAGGTTAAAGGGAGCAATAGCAGGCAGGGGAGGGACTGTGCCCCCACAAGTGTCGGAGGGCATGCCTCCTGGGCTGCATGTCCTCTGTACTCTGGCAGGGAGCACCAGCCAGAGTCTGGAGGGAGCACCATAAACGTTTCTTGAGACTCCTTTGTGTGACTCCCTCACTGCTGACAAGTGAAGGCTGAACAAATAGGGTTGTCGCTGTTAAACCGATCCTGGCTCAGGGGTGGACATGTAAGGAGCTTATTCTCATCACAACCCCCAAGCGCCCTTGTCCCCTCACACCCAGCAGGTGGCGAAGGCTGTGAACAATGCCACAGAGCAGTCACTGGTCCTCATTGACGAATTCGGGAAGGGAACCAACACGGTGAGGAGGGAGTGATGAGGGATGAAGGAAGGAGGGGGATGGAGGGGGAGGAGCGGAGATGGGTGGGCAGGGGCAGGGGGAAGCCAGGGCAGGTAGGAAGGGCCCAGGGCCGCCGCTCTGCCCCACCTCTGCCCTCACCTCTGCAGGTGGACGGCCTGGCCCTTCTGGCCGCTGTGCTTCGCCACTGGCTGGCACTGGGACCCAGCTGCCCCCACATCTTTGTGGCCACCAACTTCCTGAGCCTCGTCCAGCTGCAGCTGCTGCCGCAGAGCCCGCTGGTGCAGTATTTGGTGAGGAAGTCACCCCAGCCCATGGCCTTTCCCTTGCAGTGCCCAGGTGACTGAGGGCACCCTGCCATTGTTTGCTCTCTTTAAGACCATGGAGACGTGTGAGGATGGGAACGATCTTGTCTTCTTCTATCAGCTCTGCCAAGGTGTTGCCAGTGCCAGCTACGCCTCCCACACAGCTGCCCAGGCGGGGCTTCCTGACCAGCTCATTGCTCGTGGCAAAGAGGTGCTGAGGGCCTGTGTGCAGCCCCCTCCCCCTCAGGGCTCCCCGCTCACACACCTGCACAGGAGTGTTGGCCTGAGTTTACGTGTGTCGATGTGTGGCTGCTGCCTGTGCAAGTAGAGAGGGCATCAAATCTCAGGGCGCTGGGCTTGCAGCTGGTTGTGAGCTGCCACGTGGGGGCTGGGACTTGAACCCGGGTCCTCTGTGAGGCGAGCGGGAAACACTCTCAACCTCTCAGCTCTCTCTGCATCCTCACGGCTGCTGCTCTGCGAGACTGGGCCTCTAGCCACAGGCTTGCTGCCCCTCACCCCCACCGCTCTCCCGGCCTCCCACTGTCTTCCTGTCTAGGTCTCAGACTTGGTCCGAAGGGGAAAACCCATCAAGCCGGTGCATGAGCTCCTTCGGAGGAAGCAAATGGAGAAGTGAGTGTGGCCCAGCGGCCGCCCTCAGCATCGCCCGCTGTCTCCTCCCTTTCGCCTGGCCTCAGGCAGCCTTCGTGCAGCCCGAGCCCTTCCCCTCACCAAGCCAGGTGTGCTGGCACACGCCTGTAATCCCAGCGTTCAAGACCAGCCCGGGCTACATCAGAAAATGACAAAGCCAGCACAGAACCCATGGCTGTTTCTGAAACCCTGAGCTCCGAGGGGCTGCGGCTTGCTGTGCACACCTGGAGCTGATGACCCCAAACCACATGGTTCTCTCCCTGCAGCTGCCAGGCACTGGTGGACAAGTTCCTCAAGCTGGATTTGGAGGACCCCGCTGTGGACCTGGCCGCTTTCATGAGTCAGCAAGTGCTGCCGGCTGCCCCCACCATCCTTTGAGAGTCCCCCCCCCCCGCCCTCACAGCTCCCTGAGCCCCACGATACCGCACTTTCCTTCTGTCGTTTGCACATGTTTTGTGTTAGGAATAAAGGTTTTTTGGATCAAGTGTCTCTTTAGGTCATCCATCGGGACGACAGGAGCCCTGGGACAGGGAGTAGTCAGCCAGAAATAGTGACATCTGGTGGGGTGCTCAGTGGCTGGGAGCACCGGCTGCCCTCGCCAGGGGTCTGGGTTTGCTTCCAGGCCCCACATCCACCTCAACTCAACTCCAAGGGACCCAGTGCCCTCTTCCAGTCTCCATGGGCTCTGGGGCACACACGTGTGGGGCACCAAACTCATATGGACACACGCAAACACACAGCTAATATATAAATAAATTCAATCAGGCTCCCAGCACTGGGAACACAGGCAGGTGGACCTGAGTCTGAGGCCAGCCTGGTCTACACAGTGAGGTCCCGGCTGGCCAGGGCTACATGGGGACAGCTTGTCTCAACATAAGTAAGAACTTAATGAGTTCAGACTCTGCCCTTGGGACTCAGGACAAGCCACTTCAGACGCTGGAAAGGCGGAGGACACAGTTTCAGGAGGCTGCCTCTTTGCCTCTTCCCTGCCTTGAGTCAACTACCCTGGACTCAGGCTGAAAGACCAGGCAGGCCGGGCAGATGGGTTGGGGAGGGAGCAGCCCTGGCTCCGCCCTCCCCACTGCAGAGCCATGGAGAGACCAGGCCCTGGCGGGCCACCCCTGGTGCCAGCGCCCTACACTGTTCTGCTGCTGCCACTGGGCACGAGCCGACGAGACCCGGGGGCTCAGAGCTTCTTCCTCTGGGTGAGTGTAGACCAGCCCGGTCTTGGGGCGTCCCACAGGTTCCCTGCGTCCCTTGCCATCCAAGCCCTCAGTGGGCAGTCTGAGCTCACACCTGCTGGCCAGATAGTGAGCCCTTTAGGAGAGATGGCCCTAGCTAGGGTGCCGCTGGAGAGAGAACTTTGGCTTGTTTCTTGTCTAAGCCAGCTGCAGAGGATGCAGGCTCTGGAGAGGGAACAAGACGCTCTGTGGCAGGGCCTGGAGCTGCTGGAGCGTGGCCAAGCCTGGTTTGCAGACCGCCTGAGGGAGGCACAGCATTGGCAGCTGCATCTGGGGGCCCTCGGGGAGGTAGGGGCAGCCTTCTGCGCTGGGCTGGGGGAGGGGGAGGCAGGGAGTCTGTGGACCTGCCAGAGCCTGCTCTGGCAAGGGCAGGGTTAACAGGCAGAGATCGGGAGCTGCAACAGCATTGGACTGACAGGATGCCCCAGCGTCCCACCACTGTTCATTGTTGGGCTGGAAGGGGCTTGTTTGCATTCCAGTCAGAGGGACTCCATTTGGCCACTCCATGGGGGGGGGGGGGGGGGGGATTGGGTGTCTCTCCCAGGGCAGACAGGGAGCAGGAGTGGGGGAGGGGCGGGGGAAGGGTTCCCGGCAGTTTAAAGGGAACTGCAAAGTTGAGATGGATGGACATGGAGAGGCCTGGACTCCACTTGCCTGGAAAAGTTCTGGGGTGGGGGAACGGCCGAATGGCGGTGATGAAGCAGCAGCTGAGCAGGCGGCCCTGTTTCACGACACTGTGGCCCTCCAACCCCTCTAGGACTTTCCACGGGACCCATCCTCAGAGGCCGGCCTCCCCCAGTTAACCCAGATTCAGACGGTGAATGCCTGTTTGAGCCGACTGATTCAGAAGGTCAGTTTATTGTTTCCAATTTGTAGGCGTGGGGAGGGGGCTTTGGAGTCACACTGATTTAGCCCCCCCGACCCCATATCCGCTCACAAGGCTGGTTCCCGCACAGCCCAGATCCAGGAGGAAAGGTCAAGGAAAGAACTTGGGGGAGCAATGGGTAAACTGAGGCCAGTGGCAAACCCTGGAGCAGGGTGGGAAGCAGGTGCCAGTCTGGTTCTCCCTCTCCTAGGACTTGTCAAAGCAGCAGAAAGGAGTCACCCTGTCCACCAGAGAGCTGGCTCAGCCAGGCTCCCTGCAGGGCCAGAAGGGCCCCACCCTCGTGTAAACCCTCCCTCCCTGCACTGGCGAGGCAGGAGGCGGACCAGAACCACCGGCCCCGCCCCCACACAGCCCCGCCCCCACACAGCCCTGGCTCCAGGTAGCGGGTCAGCAGAGCAGACCCCGAGGTGTAAAATGGACCTGCAGCTCCTAGAGCTGCGCCCAGCATCTCATGATGCCCCGTCCTCCCTCGCCCCATGCCGTGTGCAGAAAAACATCTTTCCGCACCGCATCTGGGGAGAGGGCACAATCCTTCAGCTTTAAAGCAAAACTGAGCCGAAGAAGCTACTCTGGGATTTAACCTGAGGACCGTGCGCTTTCTGGGGCCCTGCTCTCCTCCTCCTGGAATAAACAGCAACTTTCTTAAAAGAAAAAAAAAAAAAAGGCTTTCATTCCATTCCTATTCAGATTCACCCCATGGGAAATCCGTTACCCTCTAACCAGATATCTCGGGTTTGGTTGATGTTGTTTTTGAGATAGGCTCTCACAGCTCAAGCTGGCCTTGAACTCACAGCAGCAATCCTCCCACCGGGCTCCCCGATACAGCCATGGAGGTGGCTACCACCATGCCGGATACGGGAGCCAGGCAGAGGTGCAGGCCTGTAATCCAGCACTAGGGGGCAGCGGCAGGTGGAGCTCTGTGAGTTCCAGGCCAGCCTGGTCTACAGAAGGACGGCAGACAAGTGTGACAGAAGAAAAATCCCTAAGCCAGTCAGGAGGGCCGGGCCCTGGAGCCAAGGAACATCCCACCTACGGGGCCGGTGTCCTGTCCCTTCCTGTGGGGGCTGCCCCTGTCCCTCCCTGTGGGGGCTGCGGGTCACCAGCATGCACAGCCTAGCAGGAGCAGCACCCCTCCAACTGTTCCCCACCAGGCCCTGCCCACCACCCCTCCCCCAGCTCCGCCCTGAGTCACCAACGTGGCAGGAAGCGAGGCAGGTGTGGCTGGAGGGGGCACGGGGGCAGCAGAGTGGGCGGGGGCCTCCAGCTGCTCCTGAGGGGAGAAAGGAAGGGGTGCTAGCCTCCACCTGCCCGGCTCCGGCGGGGGTTGGGGGGAGGAGGGGAGGGACCCACGAGGAAGCGCCTCACCTGCGAGGACCCGGCACCCAGCACCAGGAGCCTGAGGAAGGCATGGGTTGGGGGCGCCCGGTGGGCTCCCTGACCTGCTGCCGTCACCGTCACGGTCACCACACTATTAGGAGCTGCTGAATCCGGGACCTCTAGCCACAGGCGTCCCCAGGCGGACTCATTCCGTCCCAGGCTAGCCCTGCGGGGTGGACAGCCTTGCGTCAGACAGAAAGCTCCTGGTAGGCCACAGCCTTGAGGTGGACAGGACTGAGGACAGAGGGTCAGGGTTGGGGCTGGGAGGAGTCCTTGAGCTCCCGACCTCAGCTGGGGAGGGCCAGGACCCGCACAGCGGTGGAGCCAGCTCACCTGGAGAGGTTGGAGGTGAGCGTGAAGCCGGGGTTCACCGACGTGCTGAGGTCAAGATCCTGGGGGCCAGAGAAGCTGGCCACCCGGAGGCTCAGAGGGGCCTGGCTGCCCGGAGCCAGGGAAGCTGGCGGGCCGCTGAGCTGCGGGGAAGGCGGGTCAGGAGGCAGGCTCTGCTCTCACCTCCCCGGCCCGCCCACACCCCTCCTCACCTCCAGAAGCACAGGGGCCACGGCACAGGGCTGCGGGGCGGCCCTGCGCAGGCCCTGGCCCGCTCCGTCCCGCCCGACCAGCTCCAGGGAGAAGGGTGCAGACGCCGACAGCAGCGTGGGCGACAGGGAGGCAGCAAGCAGGCCTCGCTCGGGGGCCCCCACGGGCTCCAAGGGCACCCGGCCCAGAAGCCTGCCCTCCGGGACCCTTCGAAGGACAACGTGGGAGAAGCTCGGCTGGCCGCCGGCAAGGCTCTGTCCGGAGAGCCGCCCCGTCACTTCCACCAGCAGCTGCGTCTGGAGACCTGCCGTGGGAACCGGAGGAGGCAGAAGGCAGTTGGCAGATTTGTCTCCAGCTGGGTCGTGTGCCCTGTGAAGCCCAGAGGCTGGAACCTCCCATTAGTGCTTTTCACTCATCAACAAGACACACGCGCAGCCATTTACATGCATCCACACGGGCGCGGGCAGTGAACTGAGTCACAGAGCTCAGCAGCTACCTGCCACGGGCTGAGTCAGCGGGTGGAGGCCAGGGTGGGGTCCATCCTCCACAGGGATCCCGAAGTGAAAGAGGAAGTCCAGGGAGGTCTGAGCTGGGAAGGGAGGCGGTCAGACCCCTGAGAGGACCACTGCCCAGCACCGCCCAGCACCGCCCAGCACCGCCCAGCACCGCCCAGCGCCACCCAGCACCCCCCCCCCCGGCCCCAGGGACCCTGTCTCCTCACCTTGCACTCTCACCCGGGGGGTCCCCTCAGCTTCTACCTGGATCTCCCAAGACCCTGTCTGAGGGGGGTCAGTGATGGTCAGCATCCAGAACTGTCCAAAGCGGCGAGTGTGACCCAAAGGACCTACGCCTTCCTCCGGGCCCTGGGACACCCCTTGAATGGGGACAAGAGTCAGTCAGATGAAGACATTCTTTCCACTCTGCACAGCGCCCCGTTCTCCATCTTGTCTGCCTTGAGCCCCACATTCCGGTACCTGCAGGGCTCTTGATCAGGAAGCTCCTGATGTCCCCGTGCATCCGGACCGTCACCCGCCGGAGCAGACTGTCCACGGCAAAGGCGCACGTCTCCCCAGGGCTGAAGACAGGCGGCTCCAGGGGAAGAGTCACCTGCAGATATGCGCAGAACCACAGGGGGAGAAAGGACAGCGTGGGGTGAGGTGGGGACAGGGACAAAGAGGAGATGGCACGAGTGGCCACAGGGGGAGAAGGGACGTCAGTTTGGGGGCACCGGACCCCGCTCGGCGGCAGCTGGAGGTGAGGTGCAGAGTGATGCCACCGTTTCTTTTCTTTGACTGATTCCTTATCTATCTAGTCTTAGATGCCCTGCTGGTGTGCCTGTGTGTCTGTGTGAGGGAATCAGAGCCCTGGAACTGAAGTTACAGACAGTTGTGAGCTGCTGTGTGGGTGCTGGGAACGGAACCCAGGACCTCTGGAAGGGCAAACAGTGCTCCTAACCACTGAGCCATCTCTCCAGCCCCGAAGCCATCATTTCTTGTTCCCTTCCTTCAGAGATGCCACAGATCTCACGGGAACATTTCCTCCCCGACCTCCTGTCAGAGCCTGTAAGAGGCGGCACCTCAGACCTACAGCCTCTGCTCACTCACCAGACCAGCCACGCTGTCCCCAACAACAGCCGCCACATCCTGAATGTGCTGGTCCTTGGTGAAGATCACCTCTCCTCCCGACGCCAGGGCGATCGCCTCATACGGTGCGAAACGCAGAGGAGACAAGACCTCCCGCCGCACGCGACCCTGAGCCCTCGACGGGTCTTCAGTCACTAGAAATGTCACCTGAGGCCAAATGACAGCCAACGCTGCGTGCGTTGTAAAAGACGGCTCCTCCCCTCTGCCTTCTCCAGAGCTGTCTGCCCTGGCTGGTGCGGACCTCCCATGGCACAGCCCTGGGAGAACTGGCAGCACGTTTGAGGGACTTTGGAGAATTCATTTTATATTAGGATTTACTTTTTGCCCAGCGTGGTGCTGGGGGTTGGACCCAGGACCATGCATGTAAACACCACAGAGCTGCAGCCCACCCGTTTGCCCAGTCAGAGGTACAAGGTCCTCGTGTGCACAGATAGGAACTAGGGAAGCCAGGAATGGCTGCCTCTCCAGCGGGGACGCACGTCCGCCCGGACAGAGGGCACGGATGTAGTTAACGGCCTGTGATCTGAGCTGTCTGTCGGGCCAGGCCTCACTGGAATCCCCAGACTCTTCCTCCCTAGACCTCTGTGGAGTGGGGGGTCTGGGTTTCTTTAAAAACTCACTTATGTGAATATATTTTCGTTTTAATCCCAAATGTGGGATAGGGACTGCCTTAGCTTGTCCACAGCTCCTAATTGCCTCATTTGGTCTTTGCCGGCTGCAGTTAGCGTAATTGTGAGGACTTGGGGGGAGCCCAGCGAGAGAAGGGGTGGTGGCCTGGAGGAGGCGGACCAACAAGAGAGAAGGCTTCAGGACACGTGTGGACGGAGAAAGGAGCGAGCTGCTGGTTACCTGGACTGCTGAATAGCAGACTATGAGACTGGCATTGCCCCAAAAGCCGGACAAAGCTGTCCACCTGCACACCAGGAGGGCACCAGAGCTCACTCTAGATGGCTGTGAGCCACCGTGTGGTCGCTGGGAATAGCTCTGAAGAGCAGCCAGTGCTCTTAACCACTGAGCTGTCTCTCCAGCCCTCCCCCCTTCCCTCTGACCTTTCTCTCCTACATAGGGTTGGGGTTGGGAGATCGAGGCTTAAGGAACCCCAAGTACAGTGGAGTGAGAACAGCGCCTCCACCTCTAGCTTGAGCAGTGTTTCTCAGTCGGCAGAGAGCCCGTGGACTTCGCGAAGCTTTACTGTGGTAGTACCAGGAAACTGTTTTCCAAAGCTGTACTGTGTCCTTAAATCCACCCACAACCCCTGCCCGGGCTCAGACTCCAGGCGGCTGAACCAGCACTGGCTGCTTCGTGGCCGCACTTAGCCCGGTTCTTCCAGCTAACCGCACCCGTAGGAACAGGTCGGTATTGCTGAGGGCCCGGCCTCCCACTGTGCGCCCGTGACAGGTGCGGGGTGACCACGCCAGCGGCTTCCCATCTTCCCCATCCTCGGGGTGCCGACACTGGCTGTGCTCACCCTGCAGCGCCTCTCCCGGCTCAGGGACTCCACGCGGTTGGTGAGGAAGGCATCCTTGGGGGAGGCGTCAGTGAAGACAAAGATGTCTGAGAGCGGGGGCGTGTGCAGCAGGGCTAGCTGGCGAGGAGGAAGAGGCTGGCGTTAAAAGCGGCGGCGGCGTTGGCAGGGGCGCGGCAGAACCCAGAGCTCAGAGCCCCAGGGAAGCTGGGGACAAGGCTGGGAAAACGAGGGAGGGCGCGTGGCTCTGGCTCCTCCTGGTGGCCGGGCCTGGAAGGGCAGGGGAAGAGGGCGAGGGCTGCAGGCTGACCTCCAGGGCAGACAGGCACATCTCTGGCTCATCTCCTCCGCCCAGGGCATGGATCTCGCTGAGTTTCTGCCAGAAGCTGTCAGGGTCGCTGGTTGTAAAGACAGGGCCGAACCCTGGCCAGGGAGAAAGGAAGGCCGATGAGTGTCGAGGGCAGAGCAAGTGAGGGAGCCGGAGCCAAACCCAGGTCCTCTGCAAGAGCAGCAAGCGCTCCTCTCGGCAGGTTCTCCAGGCCCTTAGAATGTCGTGAAAAACACAGCACTCACCCGAGGGCTCCCCGAGGGCCGAATGGGCTCGTGAGTTCGTAAGCCTTACAAGAGAGCCTGGACACAGTGCTGCCATGCTCCTGGTTCATGTGCCACCAGCCATGTGACAGGTCCCTACCCACTGTGAGACGCTGCAGATTTCCTCGCCTGTGCAGCCTGTGGTCGCTGCTACTTTGTGGGTCCTTCCTTATCCCCATTTTCACATCCTGCCACGGCTGACTACTAACAAACCTCAACCTACCCCCCAAAGACCACCAACCGTGAGCCCCACCTTTCGGGGCTCTAGCGTTCATGCACCCTCTGAAAAGCTCCCAGAATTCCAAACGTCACACACGTGTAGACACTAAGTGCAGCTGGCAAGCCCGTGCCAGAGCACGAGGCAGTCACAGCCAGCTGCTGCCAACCGGCCCCTCGTCCCCACACCTGGGGTTAAAGCGAAAGCATGTGCTCATAATAGCCCTGTTTTCTTAAAGGAAACCCATGTCTCAGAATTCTCGCTACAAGACACTGTGAGATAAATCAGGGTTGAGTCTTCCCGGAGGGGTAAGTTAGGGACGGGCCGCGTCAGGGTGCAGCAGCCAGGCTGGAGTCCAGCCCACCGGCGCAGGACGGCCAGCAGGCCCCGCCAGGCAAAGCGGCTTTCGGCTGAACTGGGAGAGGAGCAGAGACTCGACACCTATTTTCATCCTACTGTGACTACAGCGGCAGCCAGGGAGCCGCCGTCCCGCTGTCCCCGCTGTCCCCGCTGTCCCCGCTGTCCCCTCGGACCATGGGCGGCTCTCACAGCAGGTGATTCCCGACCACCTGTCAATCCGTGGCTGCGGATCCCACACCCTTTCCTGTCCTCCACAGGGACGCAGTGTGCAGAGCGACATGAAGGCAAAACTGTCACCCACGCTTTCTAAGCCAAAAAAACCCACAGGCGTATTAGCACAGAAGCCTAAGGGAGCCAAGGCTCGGCCTGAGCAGACGCTGGACGAGTGAAAGCACCGCCCGCCGCTTTAGAGATGGCAGAGGCAGCCTTGGCTTCTGAGTGGACACTGGTGCCCAGCAGGTCACTCGTGACAACAGGGAGAAGGGTGCTCCGCCTGTCACTGGAGGCCTCTTCCCTCCACCTTCCCTACCTGGGTCGTGGAAGGGCACCAGGACGTAGGAGCTGGGCTCCATGGCGCTGCCTCGCCGCTGCTCCATGATGTGCCGAGCCTGGATCTTGGCCGCGTTGATTTCCTCCCCCATGCTGCCCGTGGTGTCCAGGACAAAGCTCAGGCTGGAAGCTGGGGTGATGTCCAGCAGCCTGTGGTCCAAGGCAGGGACACGGTGAAGGCTCTGCGCCCCTGCCCTCCGGGGCAGCTCCCTGGGCCCCAGGGACAGCGACCCACCTGGAGAAACCCTTGTCTCCCAGGCGGCGGCGCAGGAGGCTGAAGGCCTCGATGGAGGCCAGGAGAGCCACCTCCCCAGCCTGGAGGTGCAGCGCGTGGTGCGGGGAGAAGCCGGGGGACGTGCTGTCCTTGTTGATGCCCCCTCGGGGCGGCTGGGAGCTGCTCTGGTCAAAATGGCCCCCGTGGCTACACTTCCCTGGGTGGAGGAGAGGTGTGGCAGGTGAGGGCCAAGCGCCCGCCCACCACCACCTACGACCACCAGCCCACCAGCGCGGGAGCAGTAGGAGGCAGTGATACTTGAGAGTCTCTGTACCCAGTCCCCAGCCCTATTCAGGGCAGGAGAGGATGACGAGTCTCCTCAGAGGACCCTTAGCCCATCCATCCTGGCCCTAACCCAACGGCCTCTCCTGAGGAGATGCAGCCAGGATCCCGTGTTACAGTCAAAGGAAGTGACCTTCTCCTCTTGCTTCTGGGGAGCTTTCCTGTCCGGTACCTGGAGGTTTTGGGGGATGCCTTCCGAAGTAGCCAGAGGTGAGCAGCGTGGACTCCAGCATATTCCCGGGGCAGCTCAGCCCCTCACAGTCAGAGCAGGTAGGATCAGCCACTGGGGACAGAGGGCAGGGGCTGCTGGGAAGATGCCACCCAACATCTTCCTTTCAGCTGCACTAAATCCCAGGGTCAGTGTTGGCATGTTCAAACCTGGGGGTGCTTGGCGCCCAGGAGCGTGGGTCGCCACGCTATGGGGATTCTGCTGTCTGAACCGCAGACAGGCTACGGCCCCGTAGTGGGCAGGAGCCAGCTCCCAGGGAGAAAAGACCACAAAGCTGGAGTGGGTGGTATGAGGGCTGAGGGCCGATCCCGCATGTTTTCCCTGGGCACTGCTTAGAAAGCCACTGAACAGTTCCAGCCATCGCCAGGCGGAAGAACCTCCTGCTCCTTGCGGGACTAAAGCAACGTCACATCCCATGAGACCCCAGGTGACACTGCGTGGGTGCTCTGAGAACGGGGCTCCATACCGGGTCACGGCCATACCTTGTGCCAGGCTCTGGAGCTCCGGCCTTGGCCAGAGGAGGTGAGGGTGTGGCTGCCGTTCCCCCAGCTCCACCCAGTTGCTGTGGCTATAGAAATCCTGGTCCCCAGGAGAGAGGGAAAGGGGAACAGGCACTGATCGGATCTAGTCAGGCCCGACGCCCTGACATGCCACCCAGAGCTCAGCACCTTGATACGCAACTCGGAAGCATTCTGCCCACTGCCCCGTTTACCGTCCCCCGACTTCTCCCATTGCCCAGAAGAGAGCTTTGCCCAAATGGACAACAGCCCAGCCTCGTCTGTCTTGGAGTATAAGCCAAAGGCTTTCCAGCGGCCCCTAGGGGAAGCCAGCACCCACCACTCCCTGTCTCCCCTCCTCTGCAGCCACTCCAGCAGGGCGCAGGAAGCGCTGCCACCTCAGGCAGGGTGTGCCTCCCCCCCCAACCCGGGTAGGGGAGTCACCTGCAGGGCATGAAGAGCCGCCCCGAGGCGCTGGCGAGCTAAAGTGTGCTCCAGGGCCCTGGCGGCCACCAGGGCCTCCCGCAGAGCGGCCACCAGGTGAATGCGCCCCTGGACCAGCCTTTCAGCATCAAAGTGAAGGTCAGGGTTGCTCCTGGAGGCTGGGAGGAAGTCTTGGGCCGCATTGGCACGGGACAGCTCTCCCAAAGCTGCTCTGAACCGCCGGGACGGGGACCCGGGTCCGAAGTAGGCAGCAAAGATGTCATCGGCGAGGAGGGTCCGGCCCTAGCAAGAGCAGTGAGGGGAAAGGGACTCCGGAGGAGCCCCTCCGACTCTACCACTGCCGGAATTACCTTAGCAGCTGGCACTGGAGGCTGGTGTGAGCACAAGGGGGTGAAGAGCCCCACGAGGGAACGCCGGCCTTGCACTCACTAGGTAGCCCAGGCTGGCTTAAGGATTACAGGTGTGTGTGGGTAACAAGGCTGGGGAAACGCAGGCTCTCTGGCCGGGTGGTGCGCAGAGAGAGGGTGTGGGAGTGAGTTGGCTGAGCCTCCGCCCCAGGGAACTGTGGGAGCTAGGGTGCGGAGAGGACCCAGGGTGCTCACCCTGTAGTCCTGCAGACGAAGGGGCGGCCGGCCTGGGGGTGGCTGCTCCAGAAAGAGCTGCAGGGTCATGTTGAGAGCGGCCTCCTCCGTCAGGTCTTGGTGAGTGATGGAGCCAGGGGCAGCCAGGAGGCTCCAGATGTTGGGAAAGAAGGCAGATGTTGGGGGCAACAGCAGCTGAAGCAGAAGTATTGGGGGGCCCAGGGGTACCTCCATAGGGAGCATGGCTGCAGCACAGACCTAGGGGGACGGAAGGTCCTCCAGAAGGAAGGCACCAATTCCAGGGTCGGCCCTGCTGTGTCCATGGCACCTGCCCTGCCCACTTCCTGCTTGGCCTCAGGTGCCCCACCCAGCCTGGCTCCCCGGCCTCAAATTGCAACCCATACAACCCCTATCCTATCCAGCCAGCAGAGCCCACACCTGCCCTCAAGAGGGGTGGGAGGAACCCTCAGGGATCTTATCCTACTGGAGGCGGAGGCCCAGCCCTGCCCCGTGGACAGGAAAGTCTATTGGGCCTCTCCTACCTGGTTGCTGGGTCTCCTGGGCAGCGCTGGCCCGGGTGTGGCGTCACAGGGCACTTAGGTCAGAGTTATAATTAACTGAGCCTCCGTAGAGAAGAGAGGCCCTTAGCAAGGGATAGAGGACAGGCAGCCCCTGGCCCTCTTCCATTCATGCCAACCCAAGGCTACAAGACGCAGAAAGGCAGGGCGGGAGCGGGGCGGACCTCCGCAGCCACAGCGCAGTGCAGTGAGGTGAGCTGGGGAGGAAGGGAGCTGGCAGCCCAGTAGCATGACTCAGGCCTGGCACTGTGCCAGAGGAAGACGGACCCAGACGGACGCATCCCTCTGCCCACCAGCACCCAGGGCCTGGCTGGAGCCGGCAGCCCTCCTGCCGCTCAGACCTCTAGGGACTCAGAGGCCTCCACAGCCACCCTGTCCACACCACACACACGAGCAACTGTTGGCAAAATATTTTATTGCTGCCATCCCTGTCGGTGGACCCCTGGGGGCTCTGAGGGTTGGAGTTGGAAGGTCACAGCATCTTCTGGAACAGGGCGATGGCCTCATCCACCTTCCTGAGCTCTGCTTCTGTCTGTTGCAACTGTGGGTGTGAAGGAGTGCGTGGTGAGAGCGCTGCCCTGGGAGACCAAATGGCCCAGACAGCAGAGCAAGCTGGCGAGGTGCGGAGCAGCGTGTGGTGAGAGCCTGCCCAGGGGGACCAAATGCCCCAGACCAGGGAGACCAAATGCCCCAGATAGCAGAACAAGCTGGCGAGGTGGGAGAGCAGCGCGGGGAGGTCAGGTGGCACACTGACGGGCCCTGTGCACGGCCCACTCTTCCATCAAGAGCCTCTACAGTCTGCCTTCTCCTGAGTGCTCAGTGCCCAGTGCCAAAGGGCCTGCGAGCACAACCGGCCCGTGCAGGAGCCACAGGCCGCCAGGCCACACCTTGTCCTCTTCACTGTGAGGTGAACAGGCACCTTCACTCAGAGGCCTGCGAGGAGCAGGCAGCTGGAGCCGGCCTCCCGGGCACTGGGTGCTTGGAATCTTCGGGGATTCCAGGCCAGGAGACAAGCCTGACTCTCCGGGTCAGCCCAGGCAGCCAGGCAGGGGCAGGCACTTTGCTCAGGGATCCTGACTGCCACCTGGGGTGGCTGACAGCAGGGTATGGGAGTGCCCTGCCCAACATCAGGGTATGATGTTGGGGTGCCCCTGCGCCACACACCTTCGCTTCATCGGCGTTCTGGACCTCAGGGGGCACCTTTGCTGAGTAGCCGGCGGCAGCGCGGCGCTCCCGCAGCCGCTCCGCCTGTCTCTGGGCCTCACTCCGCTTGGCCTGCAGCTTGCCCAGCTCCCGGGCTGGGTCCACGAGGCCCTGCAGCTGCAGGTGGATGGAGCAGCGGTCAGACGCCACAGCCACCGCACAGCCCTGCGGTGCGGGAGCGCCCAGGGCCAGGACGGCCACCACGCCCGCGCTGGACAGAGCCTGCACGTAGCCCGACACTGCTGAGGCCAAGGCACCCGTGGCCTCATCAGCCACTTCCAAGAAACCTGTCCGGGAGGGAGAAAGGTGAGGCCGGGTACAGCCAGACCCTGGGTTCCCAGAGGGCTGAGGAGGACAACGGGACAGGGGGACACCGGGCCTGAGGCTCACAGTCGGGCCTGGTCCTCGTCAGGTTGTAGTCGGCACGCAGAGAGCGCACAGCTCGAGTGATGCTCAGCGCCAGCTCCAGAGCTGCTTCCGCCTCAGGGTCCTTCCAGGAGCACTGTGAGGCAGAGTGGGGAGGGGAGCTCTGTGAGGCAGTGGATGAGGGAGTACCGTGAGGCAGAGCGGGAATGTGGGTGCATGGGAGGGCAGCAGCAGGCTCTCCAGGCTTCATACCTCTGAGGGCTCTGGGTAGGGGGTGACACAGAGGCTAGCGGGAGCGCCTGGTGTCCGCCGGGGCAGCCTCTGGAACAGCTCCTCTGTGACAAAGGGCATGAAGGGCGAGAGCAGCCGCAGGCCGACGTCCAGGCAGGTGTAGAGGGTCTGGCGGGCACACTCTGCGGCCACCGGGTCCACTCCATGCAGCACGGGCTTCAGGCACTCCTGGACATGGAGGCAGAGGCTCAGGGTCAGCTCAACCTGGAGCCTTCCCTGTGCCCACGAGGACTGGAGAGCCAAGAGGTGGCCAAGCCAAGGCCAGAGCCCCGCGCCCCCGCCCCGCCGCTCACCAGGTAGACGTCACAGAGCTCATAGAGCCAGAAGCTGTACTGGGCGGTGGTGATGGCCGGGAAGTCATAGGCCTGGAAGCCTTCGTTGCTGAGCCTCACGGCCTCAGCCAGCCGGCTGCGGATCCAGCGGTCCACCAGGCTCTCGTGCCCTTCCGGCTGGGGGAAGAGACGTCAGCCAGCACGGCACCACGTGCCCAGGGCAGGGAAGCAGCCCAAGGGGTGGAGGCTTGTCCCATGTCTGGGGAGAAGGGACAGGCCAGGCCCCAGGCCGAGCCCCGTGCCTATCCACCGACCTCCACCTGCCCACCCACACTACGGCGCAGCAGGGAGCGGAGGTGCAGCCGGTGTGGGTGTGCTGTCGACGGACCCTCCCTCCCCACCAGGCCTCACCTTGGAGGTTGGCAGGGGCACGAAGGCCTTCCCAAGGCCGCGAAGGGCAAACTTGGTGGCGTTCCAGAGCTTGTTGCAGAAGTGACGATAGCCCAGGATTCTGTTCACGTCCAGGTTGATGTCGCGGCCTGGGGGAGGGACGAGTGACTCCACCCCGTTCCCCCTCGCCAGGGTCGGTGACGGACACGGGCGACTGGGGAGGTGGGCCTTACCTTGGGACGTGTAGGCGCAGAGCCCAAAGCGCAGGGCGTCAGTGCCACACTCGGGGATCCCTGCTGGAAAGTCGGCCCTCTAGAGGTGCAGAGGGCAGCGTGCTCAGCCCCGCCCACTGCCGAAGCCCCACCTCCGGGCACGCCCCATACCTGTCCTCCTTTGGCTTTCTCCACCTCAGCGGGATCCAGGTTGCTGTTGAGCAGTTGGTCATGGAGGCCCTGGGAGGAGAGGGAGGGTCAGGCTGTTCTGCAGGGCTGCACAGCCACTCCTGGTCGTCGCTGCGTGCCCCACCTGCAAGGAAACTCCCCGGATGACGTCCAGGGGGTCAATGACGTTGCCAAGAGACTTGCTCATCTTCCGGCCGTGAGCATCGCGCACGATTGCATGGAGGTAGACCTGGGGGCAGTGCCACGGGAGGTGAGGCCATGATCCACCCGGCCGGCCGCCCTCGCCCGTCTGCCCACTGCAGCCCACCCTCTCGGCCGCCCTCGTACCTCTCTGAAGGGCAGCTTCCCTGTGAGCTTCAGGCCGAGCATGACCATGCGGGCCACCCAGAAGAAGAGGATGTCATGGCCCGTCTCCAGCAGGGACCCAGGGTAGAACACGCTGAGGTCTTCTGACTGGGAAAGAGGGTGGGAAGGTGAGGCTGGCGTCCCCTCCCTTTCAACGCCCCTCTCCCTCTTCGCTCTAGGAACACACCTGATTGGGCCAACCAAAGATGGAGAAGGGAAAGAGCCCGGAAGAGAACCAGGTGTCCAACACATCCTCATCTGGGAGAAGCCGAGGCCAGAGGTTAGAGGGATGGGAGCACAGGGAGAGACACCATTGCCCCACCCCACCCCCCCAGGCCCACTCCCTGCCTTGCTGAAGGCTGATCTTGTCAAGCGACACTCCAAACTCCCGAGCCGCCTTCTCCCGGGCCTCCGCTTCGGTGCGTCCACTCACCCAATAGCGGCCATCAGGGTCCTAGCAGGGAGGGTGATCACAACCACTTCCTTCACTCTGCCCAGACCCTTTGCCAACTAAGGTCCTGGCAAACCCACAGCCACTCGGCACTAGCTCCAGCGCCTCCTCACCTCCCCAGGGGGCACTGCTGGGTCATGGACGGTGATGAAGTAGGCAGGGATTCGGTGGCCCCACCACAGCTGCCGAGAGATGCACCAATCTCTACAAACAGCACAGCTCAGTCAGGGTGCGGTCAGTGCCCCCAGCTGGCCGTCCTCCCCACCCAGGGGCCACACACACCGGATGTTGTCCATCCAAGCATGCCAAGTCCGCTGATGGGCCTCAGGGAGGATGCGGAGGTCGCCCCGGGTCACGGCGGCGCTGGCAGCCTGGGCCATCTCCCCGCAGCGCACGTACCACTGCGGCCTTAGCAGGGGCTCCACCACGTCCTTGGAGCGGCTGAGGGGAGCGGGGCACGGGAGGAGGCAGGCGCTCAGCACCCAGAGAGGCGCCCACCCCTTCCCACCTGCACCAGGCCCCTCTCACTTGCAAAGCGGCACCACCATGGGGTTGTCCTTGATGCCACGGAACAGCCCCCGCTCCTTCAGAGCCGCCAGCACCGCCTTCCTGGCCTCAAACCTGGGCAGGCCCTGGAGGGAAAGGCCTCGTCACGGCCATGCCCAAGCTCCTCCCACCTCCCGCCAGGCCCCAGTCCAGACATCCTCACCAGGAACGGCGGGGGCACGTTGACCAGGGACCCCTTTGAGTCCATGATGCTAATAGCCTCCAGCCCGTGCCGCTGCCCGACCTCATAGTCAGTCTGGTCGTGGGCGGGAGTGATCTTCACCGCACCTGGAGTACACGAGGGTGCTGGGGTTCCACTGCAGGCCGTGGCTCCCCTCACACACCTCTGCGAAGAGGCGAGGTGGGCCAGATGGCCCTGTTCTGCCTCGTACCGGCGTCTTCGCCAGCCCATCCCGCCTCCCCGGTTAGGACACGTTTTCAGTCTCCTCTCCCCGCAGGACTCGGCCCTGCTCACCTGTGCCAAACTCCATGTCCACAAAGTCATCAAAGACAACGGGGAGGCTCCGGGGCGAGAATGGATGAAGGACATACTTTCCCTTCAGATGCTGAGGGCGGAAGGGAACATCAGCAAGACCAGCACTGGGCACGAGACCCTCGCCCCGGCAGGCCTCCCCTCCTGACACCCTCCCCAGCTCCTGACAGTGCCAGGCTGGGAAAGGTCCCCGGGGTAGTGGCACCCCACCTGGTATCTGGGGTCCTTGGGGTGCACAGCCACAGCGACGTCGCCCAGCATCGTCTCAATCCGAGTTGTTGCCACCACCACCTCCTCGTCGCTGTCTAGGGAGACAGAAGGACCTATCTGAGCAACCTTCCAGTCCCGCCCTCCTCCCCAGCCCACATCCTGCTGTCCTCAGCTCCCACCTGAGCCCTGGACCTTGTAGGCAAAGGACACGAGGACCCCGAACTCCACCTTCTCCTTGTAGCCAGGCACCGAGAGCAGGGTGCGGCCTGTCAGCTCCTTCTTATCTACCTGCAAGACGGGCATTTAGAGGTGGGCCTGGGCCTGGGCTAGGGGACGAGGGGAGCAGGCTGGGCAGAGGCGCACCTCAATGTCAGAGATGGCGGAGTTGAGGGTGCAGGACCAGTTGACCAGGCGGGTGCTGCGGTAGATGACACCCTCCTCATGGAGCCTAACAAAGGCCTCTGTCACAGCAGCTGACAGTTTCTGTGGTGAACGAATGCAAGTCAAGAGAACTCCTGCCTGGAGGCCAAGGCGGTGGGGTCCACTGTCCTGTCCTGGCGTCCTCCACCCAGCACAGACCCCTTTAAGAGGCTCCTTTCTGAGGCTCTGGGAGCACCCAGCAGGCAGCGTCCAGAGATGCTGGGAGGCAGGAAGCTCTCAGCTGCAGTCCGGGCCTTGAGCAGAGCACCCGCTGCTCACACCCGCAGGGCCAAGAACTCCAGGGCCATGATATGGGCTGGGAGCGGATGCTCGCAGCTGTGCCCTAACCTCTGTGTAGAGGGCAGCCCACCCACCAAGCACCCCTGCCCTGCCGGAGGCACTGCCTGCATACGGGGTCCATGGTGAAGCAGGCCCGATCCCAGTCCAAGGAGCTGCCCAGTTTCTTCAGCTGGTGGTAAATCCTGTCGCCCTTCCTGGAAGCAGAGTCCTGGATAAGCCTCCAAGCATCAGGGCTGGTCAGGCACAAGAAGTCACCCAACCCCCTGAAACTGAGCGAGGCCCTTCAGCCCACCCCATGGGAGGGCCTGAGCCTGCAGCCGGGCTGCACACCACAGGGCTGGTGTGTACTCACTCCTCTTTCCACTTCCACACCTCCTGAAGAAAGGCCTCACGGCCCAGCTGGTGCCGGCTCAGGCCCCGCTCTCTCCAGAGCTTCTTCTCCACCACCACCTGGGTGGCGATGCCCGCGTGGTCACAGCCCGGGTTCCACAGGGTGGTCTCTCCGCGCATACGGTGCCTAGGGGAGGCGCGAGGGCAGAGGGTGAGCCAGGCTGGGAGGCTCACACCAAAGCCCTCGGGTTTCCACAGAGTCCACGGACACTTAAGAAGGGGAATGACTGAAACCGCTCATCCTAAAGACAGCCAGGGAGAGAGAAGTTGGAGGACCAGCAGAACAATCTGGAAACGAACACAGAGGCCCCCAGCCAGCCAGACAGCTCAGTAAAAGACGGTCCCATCAATCAAGTGAGTTCCGCGTGGGAACAAAGGAGCATCAGGAGGAGGAGGACAACAGATGGTTACGGGAGGGCAAATGACAAACTCCCACACAGGTAAAACAGTGCTGTGAGCCAGGAGTGGCACCTGTAATCCCAGCACTCCTGAGGCAGAGGCAGGTGGATCTCTAAGAATTCCAGACCAACCTGGTCTCCACAGCAAGTCCCAGACCAGACGGAGCTATAAAGTGAGACCCTGTCTCAAAAGCCAAAAAGATGGCTCAGCTGTTCAGAGCACTGGCTGCTCTTCCAGAGGTCCTGAGTTCAGCTCCCAGCATGGTGGCCCACAACCATCTACAGTGAGATCTGCTGTCCTCTTTTGGCCTGCTGGCTCACATGCAGACAGAACATTGCATACAAAATAAAATGAATAAATCTTTAAAAAGAAAAGAAAAAAAAAAAAAAAAAAAAACCCTAAAAAAAAAAAAAAAAAAAAAAAAAAAAAAAAAAAAAAAAAATCTTTAAAAAGAAAAGAAAAAAAAAAAAAAAACACAACCCTAAATAAAAACAGAAAACAACAACAAAAAAACCAAAACTGTTAACCATGGTAGCATTTCCTGACGTAAGCCACAACAGCCAAACAACAACAAACTATGAGAAAAAGGAATAGAAAATAACAGTCTTGAAAGTCCAAAAGCTAAAGAAGGCACGCTGCTAAACACTTAACTCCGGCCAGGGCTTGGTAGCACACACCTGTAATCTTAGCACTACGCAGGCTCGAGGAGTTTAAGGCTAGCTCGGGCTACATGGCAAGCTCCAGGCCACCCAGGCCTGTATCCACAGGAATACCGTCTCAATGTTCCCACTCATAAAACAGGACAGACACAGAACACCCTGGAAAGCTACATCAGGAGCCCTAAGCAAAGTTAAAAGGTGATGTAGGGAGCGACTGGAGAGGGATCGGAGAGCGCTTCCGGAAGACGCTGGCTTTCGGGTACGTGTGCATATATACCGAGTCCAAGTGCACGCATGAGCAGGTGTGTATGCGAAGGCCAGAGGATGAACTCAGCTATCAGGCCCTGTCTTCCGCCTTGCAGTGAGCTCTCTTGCTCACCTGTGTCAGGCACAGCTGGCTCAAGCTTCTCCCAGCACTTCTGAGATACAGATGTGCAGCGGGCACCCAGCTCTGGCCGGTTCTGTGGATCAGAACATGGGTCCTCCTATTTCCACAGCGCGTGCTTCGCCCACTGAGCCATCTCCACAGCCGCGTGATCACAGCCCACGTAATGTACAATGAAGTGCACACCATTCCGTGTCTAACACAGCACATTCAGATTTCTCTTAGAAAGGTTCTGCAGCAAGGCCGTTTTTTTAGAGGTGGCAAGAGGTCGGCCTTCAGCCGCCCCAGAAGACATTAACATACCGCCTTTAATCCCAGCACTCAGGAGGCAGAGGCAGGGAGCTCTGAGTTGCCCAGCCAGGTCTACTAAGCGATAGACCCCCAACTCAGAAAGAAAAAAAAGAACACCTTTTGGAATCATGACTGTCAAAAATGAATCTGGGTATAACGGGCCATGCGTGCAGTCCTTGATCTGGGTGTAACGGGTCATGCGTGCAGCCTGTGAGCTTGACGCCACCCTGGGCTGCATGAAACCCTATGGCATAGAATCAAAACACAAAGATGGGCTAGAAAGACGGCTCTGTGGCTAAGAACACTGGCTGCTGATCGATGACTCAGGCCGTATTCCCAGCTCCCTATGGCAGCTCACGACTGTCTGTAACTCCAGTCCCAGTGGCTGCAACGCCCTTCTCTGGCCTCACTCAGCCAGTACTACACACAAGTGCTGCAGACATACATGCAGGCAAAACACGAGTACATATCAAATAGAAAAACAAACGAGCTGGACCCGCGAGCGCGCAAAGCCTGCAGTTCCAGAGCCACAGGACGACAGCAGGAGCCACTCACTAGGAGCTGAGGTAGCCACCACAGTGAGCCCTCAACTCGGGAGGAAAACAGGCCAGACAGACCTCCAGCTAAGAGCACTGGCGGCAGCTGGTGGCGGTGGCATGCCTGGAACCCCAGCACTCAGGGAGGCCAAGGCAGGAGGATCTCTGTGAGTTCAAGGCCAGCCTGGTCTACTAAGTGAGTCCAGGACAGCCGAGGCTACACAGAGAGACCTTTTCTTGGGGGGAGGGGAGGTCCAGCCCTGGCTGCTCATCTAGAGGACGCAGGTCCAAAGCCCAACACCCATACAGTGGCTCACAAATGTCTGGAACACCAGTTCCGGGGACCCACACCCTCTTCTGGCCTCTGCAGGTACAAAACACACATGCACACACCTATGTAAAGAAAACACTTGGGAAAGAGATCAGAGGTTAAGAGCATTGCCTGCTCTTCCAGGGGTCCTGAGTTCAATTCCAGCTCCAACCACATCAGGTGGCTCACAACCACCCGTAACTCCAGCACCAGGAGAATCAACACCCTTGGCCTCTGTCAGCATCCACAACCATGTGCATGTACCCACACACTTAAATAACAACTCACACTCCTCTCAGAACTTGGAAAGCCGAGGGAGACAGACTTCTATGAGTTCAAGGCCAGCCTGGGCTACAGAGAGACTTCCAGGAAGCAGAGCCAGACCTGCACAGTAAGACCCCATCCGGAAAACACCAGAAACAACAACAAAAACTACTATTTCCCCTTAGCATCGACGAGCAGGCATCTGGAAAGAACACGGAATCCCTGCAGCTGTGTGGGCACATAGCTGGGAAAGACCGGAAAGACGCAGTTTCGTAAGGAGCGAGGACTGTGCCCGGGAGACAGCAGGTCTGCGTGGAGAGCCAGGAGAGGCCCGCGTCAACCGGGCTCTGCTCGAGCTCCTGAGAGCCCAAAGGTGCCGCAGCGGACCAGCAGGCCTATGGCAGACTACACCCTTAGCATAGTTGAGCTACGAAGTGCAGACAGGAGCTCACCATCGGGCCAGGGAGTCCTGGATGGCGTTGGTGAGTGCGTGGCCCAGGTGCAGGGAGCCCGTCACGTTGGGGGGTGGGATGCACATCATGAAGACACCTCGGGGGTTCGGCGCTGACACGCTGGGACGCTGGTGGCAGGGGAGGGGCACACAATAAAGCCTCATGGCCCTTCCAGGCAATGGGTCCTCAAGTCCTGCCTCCCCCCCCCCAGCCTCCTCTGGGCAGGGGCGGCAGGAACCACTTACCCCATACTCTGGCTTAAAGAAGCCCTGCCGCTCCCACCAAGGGTACCAGGCGGCCTCCACGTACTGAGGGCTGTAGGCGTCCGGCATGCTGCCACTCACATCTGGGAGGAGGAGAAGGAGGCTCAGGACGCTGGAGGGGCTCAAGTCGGGATAGAAGGAACAGGCCACCTGCTGTTCTCACCACAGGACAGGCCTAAGGCTGTTCTGCAAAACCTCAGTAAGCAGGGCAGAGGCCAGGACACAGCAAAGAGCAGCAGGGGGAGCAGCGGCCAGAGGTGGGGGCCCCTCCCAGCCAGCACCTTTCTTTTCCCCCGGGGGGGTGGGGAGGTCATAGGTAATAACCCCAGGATCCCGCTTCTCCTTCTTCTCGGGTTTTGGTTTCTTCTGTTCAGAAGGAAAAAGATACAGACCCGCATGTCAGCCACGGCCACAAAGCTCCACCCCTCCTGGCGCTGCCCCCAGCCTCCTACCTCCCCAGGGGGCTGCTGCTGCTGGATCTTCTGCTTCTGCTGGAATTTCTCTAGCTTCTCCCGCTTCTTGGCTTCTTTCTTGAGCTGAGCAGCTGTCTTTTGAGGTGCAGCGACCTCAGTGCCTGGAGAGAGGCACAGAAATTCAGAGTCAAGGCTGCCAGGGACCCTCTGTGGACAGTGCTATATCTAAACAGGCCTCACACCCAATCATCTCCCAGCTCCGCCCACCCACCTCCACAGGCTCCACCCCCCAGCGGCCCAGGCAGTTCTAAGATGGAAGGGCCCAACCCCCATCCTCCTCACCTGGTTGCTGAGTGACAGACCTGGTCCCTGAGAACAGGACTACTTCTCCCAGCACAGCCCGGAACTCTGGCTGCCGGACACAAGTGTTAAACCAGCGAGTCACATTACCCCAGATTCGGCGCACAGAAGAGTCCAGCACCTGAGAGAAACCAAACCAATGACCTTCGTGGCCCTGTAACGAAGTCTAGTGGGCAGGCACCTGTTCTTCCCCGAGCTCCAGTGACTCACATATCGGAAGGGCAGCAGCAAGGCTGTCACAGCAGCTAAGTCTGCCAGAGTGGGCGCGTCCCCTGCCAGGTAGGTGTGCAGTCGAAGCCATTCCTCCAAGGGGCTCAAGGCCTTGCCCAGGGCCCCAAGAGCAGCCTAGCAAGAGAGGAGAGCGACACGGCAAGGCTGGCCTGCTTCTGTCTCAGGGCTTCTGACCCTTCCTAACGCTGCAACCCTTCCATCCAGTTCACGTGGTGGTGACACCCCACACAAGCAGAAAATTATTTTTGGTGCTACTTCCTAACTGTAACTTTGCTACTGTAATGAATCACAATCTAAATACCTGGGTTTTCCATAGGAGACCCCTGTGAAGGGGCCATTCCACCCACCCAAAGGGGCTGTGACCCACAGGAGGAGAGCTGGTGCCCTACCCTACCATCACCTACCCTAACTCTCACTGGTCGGTCTCCCCTATCCCACAATCACCAGCTCTCAGGCTACTTCCTCATTCAGATGGTCAGCAGAGAAATACTTCTGCAAGGTGTGGTGCTGCATGGCTTCATCCAAGCTCTCAGGCGGAAAAGGCGGGGCCGAGCCTAAAGCCAGCCTAGTCTACGCTCCTTGTCATTTAAGGGTCAGTTAAGACCCTGTCTCTAAGCAGTAACAAAACTGTGTGTGACTGGGAGTGTGGTTCAGTGGGAGGGTGCTCAGCGAGCAGGAGGCCCGAGACACACCTTACAGGCCTGGAGGTGGAGGGCAGGGGTCAGCCGTTAAGAGTTTGGTTCCTGGTACCCACGCAGCGGCACCCGACTGTCTGTAACCCCAGTAACTGCTGGTTACACCCCCTGGCCTCCTTGGGCACTAGGCACACATATGTACATACAGGCAGGCAAGACAGTCATGAAATCAAAGCTGAGTATGAAACACAAGGCCCTGAGGTTAAAGGATTACATGCCACAACACTGCCATGTGGGCGTCCACGAACACCTTCCACTGAGAAAATAACTGAGCCAACACTACCCTGCAGGAGAGGCTCTGTTAGTCCATCCGGACATGAAGAAGCAAGCAGGGTCTATGCCATTCATTCATTCACTCATTCCTTTACTCACTGGAGCAACATCAAGCACCCGCCATGACAACTGCCCTCATCTGTCACTCAACCGTCCACTCAGTGCGCACTGCTGGCTAGAGTCTTGTCGGCCCCACAGAAGCTACTGTCGTTCCAGAAGAAGGGACCTCCACTGAGAAATCCGCCCTGTGGGCGAGGCTCTGGGGGCACTTTCTTAATTAACGACTGTGGGAGGGCCAGGGCACTGTGCGTGATGCTCTGGCAAAGGAGCCCTGGATGGGATGAGAAAGCTGGCCGAATAAGCTGTGGAGAACAAGCCAGCATTCCTCCACGGCCTGTTTCTGCCTCCCGTTCCTGGCCTGACTTCCCTTAGTGTTGGAGCGGACCCGGAGGGCCGTAAGCTGAAATAATTTCCTTCCCAAGTTGCTTTTGCTCATGTTTTGCAACAGAAACTCAAAGTCCCCCAGAAACCTGAAAATGCCTAGCACACCAGGGCGTTCCAGGCCACTGAGCCAGGGTTCGAGTGAGTCCTTGCTTAAACTCACACACTCCAAAACCAAAAGTGAAACGCTCCAGGCACTCATCTGTCACACCGGAAGGGATTGCATCACCTTGCATTCTCAGACACAGAAGACCAAGGCTCTAGAATTCAAAGCGTGCCCAAAGGTACCACACCGGGTGGCACAAGTGGGACTTCTGACAACCCACTTCCTCCCTTAGGATGCTTTCCAATCCTCGTTTGTTTACTCGGAACCTCTCCCTCCCTCCTTCCTGTTCCCTCTCACCTGGGGATCCTGGCCAGGACTTCGAAGTCCTAGGGCTGGCAGCGTCGCCCCACAGGCTGCTGGTATGAGCTCCGTGTCTGCATAACTGACCCACTGTTGGACGAGGACAGCTGCCCTGCTGCCCGCGGGGCCCCCCAGGCCTGCTGGCCACAGCAGCTGGGCTACGGCCGGGGCCCCCCACACCCACAGGCCGCCAGGTCCCTGCTCCAGGGCGGGCAGGCGAGGCGGGGGGAAAGGAGTCCGGCTGCTCGGGGGAGGCTGCAGGCAGATGCGGGGATGGGGGCCTCCCCACCCGGGGCCGTCACCAGCTTCCCCGTAGCGGGCGGCGATGAGGGCTCGGAGGCTAGGGAAGGCGTCGGGGTGAGCAGAGACGTAGAGGATGGACATGGCTGGCGTCTGAAGGCGGTGGAGTGACCTGAAGGGAGAGCGGGCAGGTAGAGGAGGGGACGTGACCACGTGCGTGCGCCGGGCCGGAGCAGGCTCCAGCAGGGACCGGAGGAGGAGGCGGGACCCCGATCGCCCGCCCGCTGTTGCGAGAGGCGAGTTCGTGCCGTGTGTACGTACTGAAGGTGGCGATCGCGCCGGGCCGGGCCTTCTCAGCCGGCCACGGCCGCAGCCCCACAGGGTGGTCAGGGAGGTGGTGGCGGGCGGCGGAGGCAGCTCTCCCTCTGCGGGAGAACGCGGCCGGGCGAGCGGCACCCACGTGTCCCCCTTTGTGACAGCGCGCGTTTCCGGGCCCGGGTCCTCGCGGGGCAGCCGGGCCCCGCCCGTGCGTGCGCGGTCCCGAGGGCCCGGCCTCCGTCCGCGTCCCGGCGCCGCTCCCGGCTGCCGGCGGCTCTCCGCGGCCGGGCGGCTCGAGCAGCGGGCGGGCGGCCCGCGCGGCCGGGAGGTACGGTAGCCGAGTCAGGCGCCGCCGCGGCCACGCGGGGCCCTCGGGTCAGGCGCCGCCGCGGCCACCCGGGGTCCTCGGGGCCCGAGCGCGCCCGGCCCCGCCTCCTGCAGGCCCGGCTGGGGACGCGGGGCGCCTGGGGCAGGGCCTGCGGGGGCGTTGCTGCAGGGAAGGAGGGGCAGTGACGCCCAGCCGGGCGCGGGGGCGCACGCCCACAGTCCGGCACAGAGGCTGGCGGGGCTCTCGTGAGTTCAAGGCCAGGCTGGTCCACAGAGCGAGCGCCAGGACAGCGCTTCACTGCCCCGCGCGGTCCAGCCCGCGTCTCTCAGAACGCGTGCTTGGCAGAGCGCACCGCTCACCGCACACCCTCGGCTCTAACTCTAGCACCACAGAGAGAAAGGGCTGTGCGTGCCCAGAGTTCGCGGCCCGTAGCCACGCGAGGCCGAAGCGCTGCGGTCGGTACACTCCAGCAAAAGGCTCGCGGTGCTGCTGCGGGGGCGCTGCTCCATCGTCGGCATGATCCCAGCCCAGGGTGGCACGAGGGCCCGGGACGGGCGGCGGGCGGCGCGCCAGCCTGCGGTCGGGGCTGATGGCCGAGCAGGCGAGCCAGAGGTGGAGGGAGGACGGAGGCGGTGAGCTGGCCGCGGGGTGGGCGGGGCAGGTCCCCGCTGCCCAGAAGGGTCGGGTTCCCGGGTCAGAAGCTGGCAGAAGCCTGGTAACCTGTGAGCGCTGCGGCTGAAGGAGCCTGCACCCGAGCAGAGGCCAGGGGGCAGAGAAGCTTGGCGTGGCAGAAGGCACACCAACACAAGTGCACAGAGAAATCAGGCAGAAAAACGCCAGGCAGTAAGCCCACGGCACCATGTCGCAGCTGAGAAGACTTAGATGCCTGGGAAAAGAACAGTCCTCGTGAGGATAGGAAATAGCGTAACGCCGGGCGTTTGTGCCGTGTGTGCAATCTACCTTAGATGGTTTAAAAATAGAAACAATGAAAAGATTTAAATGAGATTGGCCTAATACCGGTTATGTTTACCATCATTCTGTCTCGTATTTATTAATAGCGATACAGAAAAAAAGAAAAAGTGGATAAGAGACAAGCCTTAGAAGAAAACTTGGAACGACTTATAAGTAAAAATGAAAGCCGGGCACAGTGGCACATGCCTGTAATCCCAGCACTCTGGGAGGCAGAGGCAGGCAGATCTGAGTTCCAAGCCAGCCTGATCTATAAAGTGAATCCAGGACACCCAAGATTACACAGAGAAACCCTGTCTCGAAAAAAAATGAAATACTCAAGAGACAGAGAAATTAAGACCAGTATTAATAAAAATCTCAAAAACATTTCAAACGACGTTTCCCACATTTTATCAGCCGCCTCAGGTCACATTGGTCCTTTCCCTGACCCCTCTCTGACAGTAATGCCTCAATACTGTTCCAAGTGGGGATTTTAGGATGTCACCCCTCACTGCTAAAGAACTCAACCAACCCATGTCAGCCTGAAAGGGCTACAGCTTAAATTCCCCCACACCCCACAAAACACCTTAAACGCATTCTTAAGACTTGCTCCTCCTGTGCCTCCCTAATCCACACCCCTCAGTCTATAATTTATCATTATATGGAGGAGATCTTGCTGATTCAGATGGAAATACCTTAGAAATGTTTGATAAGAATTTTTACTTACTGGGGATTACAAATTGCTCCAGAAAAAAACAAATAGAGTCTATTAATTATCTATAATATAAGCTAGATCTACAGAAAATTCTACAGAAAGTACAAACAGGAGAGCTCAATAATGAACTCGATTTTCAAAAATTGCTGGGAGATATTAACTACTCAAGAGCTAAGTAATTTTTCAAACCTTACAAGGTGACTCGGACTTACTTGGCTCTGGTAGAAAAGAAATTACAGGCTGCACATGTGGACAGTTTGGATCTAAAGTTTGGATTGCGTTTTATTTTGCCTTCTCATTCTCCCACAGGATTTGTTATACAGAGGCAAGATGTTACCTTAGAAT
>REGO01000800.1:329639-344065 GCA_010120015.1 Rhombomys opimus | reverse complement strand
GCAACATTTGACTAACTCAGATATCCTTCAGACAGCGGCCTTCCAACACTGCAGAGACCCACAGCTTACAGCAGCTGTCTTAGCAATCTAAGACTTTTCATGGCAGTGAGGCTTGCCTGCTCCTGGTGGCACCTCAGCAGTACTTCTCAGAAGACGGTGGGCACTGAAGGATCGCCCTATGGAGTTTAGAGCTTCAGAGCTGGCAGAGCTGGCCACTGGGCAAATGACTGCCCTCGCCTCAACTGCTGCTAACACCGTGCAACCGTGGACAGGCAGGAGCCTTAAGATGGCTGCCGATCTCACCAGGACAAGGAAGTCACTCCTCCAGAATTCCTGTCGCAGAAGCATGTCACACACTGGGCCAGAAGGCGGAAGATGGCTGCTCCAGTGTTGCAGAGGAATCTTGGGTGGCTGTCCAGGCAGCGAACATCAGTATTATTTCTAGTTTTGGAAGCTGCTTGTTCTGCACCTCTGTTTACTCAGGTAATACTTATCCTTGTCTGATGGTTGAAGACCAGAGACTTATAGTTTTACATTAAGCTTCAGCTGTTTATGATTTAAGAAAATGTTTTAGAGCCTAAAAATTTTTTAAGTATTTATCAGTTTAATAAATGCAAGCTTTGACAGAAAGTGATTTAAGAACAGAACTTTGAACGCACCAAGATAGTATTTTTTCCAAAGTTGCCAAGTACCAATGGACTGGACACTGACTGTAATTCTTAACTGATATTGTTCTTGTTGTATATAGTTCACTGATGTTAGAGAAAGCCTTTTATGGACTAAAAGGGGGATAATGTCTTGTGCACTGTATAAAGGTTGTCTTTGTGTGCAATGGTCAGTTTATACACTGGCAGAGATTTGAGTACAGGCTGGACTTTGGTATTTTATAAAGATCAGCTGTCTCAGTGTTTCATAAGCATTTCCCCCCTTTCCGACTGGTTTAATAAGGAGTTGAATGGTCTATAACAACAAAGAAGAGGGTAAGTGGAACTTCCAGGCAGAGATAGGAATGCTGAGAAACCATCAGAGGCGCGATTTGCCAGCTAGACACAGAGGAAGAAAGAAGTGCTGGTACCGAGGAAAGGTAACAAGCCTCATGGCAGAACTTAGACCAGAACAAATGTGTCATTCAGTTATAGACGCTATCTGGGAACAAGCCTAATCTATAAGGCCTAAGCATTCATAAACAATAAAGTCTCTGTGTCATTACTTGGGCAGCTGGTGAGTTGAGACAATGCAGAGATATATTTTTATTGTGTGTACTTGAGCACATGTGGAAAAATGGGTTCTGTTCCCACCAAATGGATCCTGGGGAGCAGCCCAACAGTTGGCAGCTGACTCCCTGATTTACCCAATTATGAGGCTTACGGCAGAAGTACACAATGCTGGTGAGTTGGGCTGAACCTTGGCTGGAAGTGAGCGAGGGAGGAATGTAGAGTACTGGAGTGAAGGCAAGTCAATGTTCTGTCCCACCTCCAGCCCAACACACAGGAACTGAGTTTGCATCATAAATTTTATTCCCGATGCGGGACAGAGTCTTTCCATCCCCCAAATCTATCACGTGTAGCCCTGGGAAGGGCTAGGATGTTCCCCCATCTCCTGGGAAGGTGAGAGAAAGGTACATGTGGACCGGGAGCAGTCCAGAAACATTCTGCAGTTCTTGGCTTTCTTACCCTCCCTTCTCAACTGAGGAATTATCTCATCCATTCAATTAAAAAGAACAAAAATTATCATTAACAAAACAAAACACACCTTAAGAATTGGGCAGGGGCGTCCTTGTCCTTAGTTGGACATCAAGTTATGGGTCACCAAAGGGAAAGGGAGGGGGAGGGGAAGAGGCACCATCACTGTTTCTGCTGAAGGGCTTCCTTCCTGGCTGCATCCTGCAGCAGCTGTGTGTCCACCTCATCTGCTGGCAGCTGCACGTAGCGGACGACTGAGCCTCTGATGAAGCAGTTCTTGACGGATAGCTGGAGACAAATGTGAAAGCTTGTCCATTGAGAATGTGCCCACCCAGGGGCCGTTTGTTTCAAGGGCTCCTCCTCCTCACCAGCCCCAACTCACCATGTGAGGGTACTTCTCCGGGTCTGTGACACTGATGTCGGTGAGCTTGATATTGAGGTACTAAGAAAGAGGAACACTGTCGTTAACCCTAGTCTAGAGATAAGATGCAGCAATCCTCCTTCCCCAAGACCTAACTGAGCCTTCACTGTATCTCACCTGGTCCACAGAGTGGAGGGTTCCACAGATGCTGTCAAGGGAAAGAAGAAAGACCCAAATTAATTTACAGGAAATCATGGAGGGAACATCAGAACTAGGGAATGCGGGGGAGGAACTCATGGCCCAGAAGCCAGTGGGCGCCACCTGTGAGTTCTGATAAAGCATCTCAAAATGGTTCATCACTTCAGAACCGAGTCTTTCCTTACACATCAACAGCTACTACGGAAGGGCTGCAGGCAGGCCTGTATTCTGCATAATATTTGTATTTCCTTCTTAAGACAAGTCCCCATTTGGCCCAGGCTGGCCTCAAACTTGTGGCAATTCTCCTGCCTCCACTTCTGAAGTTTTAAAACTATATATAGGAGCCATCATCCATGTCCATCTTCTCTGTGTCTCCCAGGGACTCTGCATAGCCCTTCCTGTCCTAGAACTCGTTCTGTAGACCAGGCTGGCCTCAATCTCAGAGATCTGCCTGCCTCTACCTCATGAGTCACAGGATTAAAGTATTAAAGGCATGTGCTGCCATCACCACCACCTATACTCATCCTTTAAAAGTAATTAATATCTAGGACTTAAGAGGTCCTCTAATGGAGGGGAGGCTGAAGACATGGCCTAGAGGTTAAGAGCACTGGCTGTTCTTCCAGGGGTCCCAATTTCAAATCCCAGCAACTATATGGTGGCTCACAACTATCTATGGTAAGATCTGGTGCCCTCTTATGGTATGTAGCTGTACATGCAGTACATGCAGGCAGAACACTCGTACATGCGCGGGTGTGTGTGTGTAGGTGGGGGGAGGGAGGGGGTGGGTAGAGAGAGAGAGAGAGAGAGAGAGAGAGGTCTTCTAAATTAACAAAATTTAGAACAAATAAACTGGAATGTCAGCCCAGATCTGCTTTTCTCCTAGAAGGATCAGCTGTGTTTTGGTTTTATTTAAAAAAAAAAAAAAAAAGACTATGTTATTTACACATATGTGGACAGTCTGCACCTACAGAGGCCTGAAGAGGGCGTCAGATGCCCTGGAGCTTGTTAGAGGTGGTTGCGTGCAGCCCAACAGACATGTTGTGAACTACTCAAGGCACTTGCTGGGATCTGCGCTCTAGTTCTCTGAAGGGCAGCAACCTTTCTCAACCACTGAGCCACCTCTCCAGGCGCAACTGCTATTTCTAACCTTTTACTCCTTTCCAGCCAGAGACTTATGTGTAGCAGGCATTTTGGTTTCTTTAAAAACTCAGTTATGTTATGTGAACATGTTTTTGTTTCATCCCAGGTGTGGGCTGCTTCAGACTATCCATGGCAGCAGACTATTTGTCTCATGCAGGCCCTGAAAGGGATCTTTGTTGGCTGCAGGCAGTTTAGGTCTGGGGACTCTGAGAGGGTAGGAATGCAAGAGCCCAGAGAGGGATAGGGGTGCTTGAAAGAAGGCTGCTGCTGCTCCCTCTGCTGCTCCGGTTGTTGCAGTCTGATGAGAAGTTGGAGATATCCTGACTACGAAGATTGGACTTGTCCCAAAGAATCCAGTGACCCTAACCAGCAGGAAGTAAACTGCGAAACCTATGGCCCCTCTCCTACTAACCTTTCTCTCCTACCTGGGATTGGGGTGTTGGAAAGGATAAGGGGTGAAGGGAGGTAGAGATATAAGAACCTAAATAGATTAAAAAAAAAAAAAAAAAAAGCATGTCAACACCGACATATCCATGAAGGTAACTAAAATTACCCTCCTCCACTCCCTGCATTCTATGGCTCCCCACTCCTCTAACACTTGGACTACACAAAAGGTCTTAGCTGCCCGGCCTCTCACTGGCCTCTCACCGGCCTCTCACTGGCCACACTCTTCCTGCATGTCAGCACCATGTTCCAGGTGTTGCAGAATCAAGGTTCTCAAGTACCAACATGTGCCCAACGCTTTCAAGAGTCAACAAATAAAATGTCTTACAAAGAGAGAAACATGAGACGATACAGTGTGAGGGCTGGTGATGGAGTTCAGGTGGTGGCTTGCTTGTTGAGCATGCCCAGTCCCACACAAAAGAAAAACACTTCAGTGAAAACTGTAATTTCCAAAGCATCTATTAAGAATAAAACAAAACAAAACAAACTGATGTAAATAAAAGAACACAGAAACATCTTTCCAGTGATACTGCCTTTATTCAAGTCCTGAATGATTAAGGGCAAATGGCACAGCCGGGCAAATCCCAGCACTCAGGAGGCAGAGGTTGGTGGATCTCAGTGAGTTTCAGGACACTCAGGGGTACACAAGAAGCCTGGCTCAAAGGAAAAAAAAAAGAAAGAGAAGAAAGGAAGGAAGGAGCAAATACAAGGAGGAAGAGGTCCCAGGAGCAGAAGGGACTGTGCTCTGTCTTCTCTTTACATTTTCTTTAACACAGTGGACACTATGCCATTTATGTGACAGCCAACTTCCTACCCTACCAATACACCTCAGTCCTATGCTAACAGGTTTCAATATGGAAGTACTCCCTACTGAATTCTGACTAACCTCTAACATCTTGATGAATTAATGCTAGATATTTAAATTGTTTAAACTTTTCGGGTATTATAATCATCGTGGTGTATTTTTTCCAAGAGTATAAGAAGAGATTATTTAGGACACTTTAAAAGCACAGTGCTTTTAAGAAAGGGTCTCACTGAGTAGCTCTGGCTGGTTGGGAATTCACTATGTCTGTCGAAAAGGATGTCAATGTCCTCTAATATAGTTCTAATACACAGCCATCGCTTTGTATTTTCCAAGACACCATATATACACACACACAGTAAGTAATATGTATTATAATTAAATTATACATAATAAAAACATAATATATTGTTATCTATAATATGTAACAAAATAAATATATTTCATGTAAGTTAAATATATAAGTATGTATACGTACGTATCAAATCACTTTGCAAAAAAAAAAAAAAAAGAGGTTCAGGACCCAGGCACGCCCACCTTCCACCAACTCGCTGAAATAGCTACCTACCTGAGGTCATTCTTGAGTTCCACGACCACATCCTTGCCCACAAGGGACTTGAAAAAGGAGTAGAAGAGCTATTGGGGAAGAGGGAGGGGGCAACTGTCACGTGAAAGGGAACACGGAGGAGGAAGTACTAGTCTTTGTGCCCCCCCCCCGACTCTGGTAGTTGTCACAGCAACGATCTCAGATTCTGCAGCTCACTGGGCCGGAGAGCCAGAGCCCACCCTCTGAACCTCCCACCTCCCACGGGGAACCTGCTTATTTCTGCCAGGAAATGCAACCCGCTTCCCACCCGCACCCTCAAAAAATCCTGGTCTCCAGCACGGAAACGCGAGGCTAGCTTTCCGTTCTCCCGCGGTGCCCGCGGGCTTTCTCTTGGACTTGCTGCAAGCTTCCCCCAAAACACCATTTGTTCCAGGCGGTCTCAAGCTGAGGTGTGCTGGGCCCCAAGGCTGCAAGGAAGAGCTGGGGCCTAACCGCAGCCCTGAGCGCCGGCGCGCCACCCGGCCCCGCACAGTTCGAACGGCCCGCGGCGCGCGGCGGCGCTCCCTTTTGACGTCACGGTACCCACCATGGTGCTGGCGCCACGCGCTGCGGCCCGGGCCGCGAAGGAAAGGGCCGGGGGCTGCGGGCCGGAGGCAGGGCGGGAGCCCGAGCGCGAGCCCGCGCGTGGGGCAGGACAGGATCACGCAGGCGCGGGGGGGAGACGCCACAGTCGCCGGCCGAGAGCGCGCGGCTGAGCCGAGCACGGCAGAGCGGCGAGGACCGCCAGACCGGAAGGGGCGGGGCTTCCCGGTCCCACTTCCTCCTGAGCGGCTGCTTCCCGACGCGCATGCGTGGGCCGCGGCGGCTGCGTGACCTGCTCGCCTAGGCTCTGTTATTTATGTAGACTCTCCTCCGCCCCGTGCGGTTCGTACGTACTCTGCGTTTCCTGTTGAGAATTACTGGGAAGACTGAGAAAAGTATGACTTGCGTGTTCTTTGATGAGTGAAGTATAAAATGTTGCTAAGAGCTGGGCAGGGTTGGTGCCCTCCTGCAATCCTGGACAGAGTTGAGGCAGGAGGATTTCGGTTTAGAGGCCGCTGCCGCTATCGTAGCTACACCCTGTGTCACAGAGAGTGAAACACACTTCAACACCCAGTCGTTAGTGAGTGTGAGAGAGAAGAGACAGAGAGAGGGGAGCGTGAACACAAATCCTGGCTATCAGAGGTTCCCGGTAAATAAGTTTCTCTCAGCACCTTTTGTGGTAATTGCAGTACGCGCTTTTTCTGGGGCTTGAACCCAGAACTTACGCATTCTCAGCAAAATCTACCAATGAATGGCATCCCCAGCGCTAGCATTTTTTTTCTTCAAGTTTTGCATAGCACTTGTATGTAAAGGACTAAACAGACTTTGCTCAGTGGTAAAAATAGCTTTTTTTAAAGCTTTTTTGTGCATGGGTATATTTGCCTGCATTATGTCCGTGCTGCATGAGTGCCTGGTAAGAGGAGGGCTTCAAATGCCCAAGGCCTGAAGTTCCAGACAGCTGTGAGCCACTGTGGGCTCTGGGAATGGAATCTGGGTCCTCCAAAAGAGCAAGAGCTGCTCTTCACTGCTGAGCCATCCCTGCATCCTTGAAATAGTTTCCGATAGCTTGCCTCCAAATATTGCTTGAATGTTCTGGGAACAGGCCTGCAACATTCCAGCTGTGACTGAAGCTCTGACAGAAAAGACCACAGAGCCTCCGCGGGCAATTCCCAGAGAAAAGATGGCACTTGGGGGGGTGGGGAGAGCAAAGGCGATGCGGTTGTTTTTCATAGTAACTGAAAGACAAGTTGCTGTGTTGTCCCTCGTGTGGGAATCCTGTCTGGATACACAGGACATGTGCTATTTTGCTGAGTAATGTTTGTTGTCTCCTCTTGAGGTTGGCTGTAGGTGCAAGGCAGCCATGGGACATGGGTGAGAATTCTGGGAGTCTGGGCTTGCTGATTACAGGGTGGAATGCTCTGCAGTGTTCGGGGATGCCGGAATAGACTGTAGCCAGGGTTTCCTGGGGGGTGGGGGGAGCTGGACATGCAAGCCAGAGATGGACACTGGTCTTCTTTGCTTTACACCTCATTTTATTAAATATCTTTAAATTTTTATGTGTGAGAGTGTTTTTACTTGTGTGTTTGCCTGTGTACCACGTGTGCAGTGCTCTCAGAGACTGGGAGTGTTGGGTCTTCTGGAGTTATAGTCATTAGTCACCATATAGATGCCAGGAATGAAGCCCTGGTCCTCTGGAGAGTAACAAGTGTCCTTAACCACTAAGCTGTCTCTCTGCCCCCCACTGATGCAAAGATGCTTCTCTCTCTGCCCCCACCCCGTGCTGGGATTGCAACTGCACATCACTGCGTTCAGATCTGGATCCGCCAGCATTCAAGCAGGATTTGTTTACCAAGTTCAGCAGAATTCTTAACACTTGAACCTAAAACAGCCTCTCACTGGTTACAAGCAGTCACCACAGTTAGCAACTGCTTCATACCGGCCCAGGGTACCGAGAGTTAGAAAATATTTTTCTTGGCAGGTGTAACTAGTGTTCTGTAATCCCAGGCAACATGAACACAAGTTCAAGGCAGAGCTAGGCTACGTCTCCAAACCAGAAAACAAAAGCGAAATAATTTTGTTGGAAATGCTGAACTTACACAAATCCAAGTGCTTTAGGAGGTTAAACATTCACAAGGAACTCATGAACAGAAAATGCAGGTCCTCTGTGAGCTTGCTTTCTTAATGTCCCAGAAGCGCCAACAGCTTAAAGATACCAGGAAGTAAGCTGGTTAAGGGAAGATCAGGTCGCTTGGGCACAGAACTTTGGAGGCTAACCTGGGCATCAAGAAGCCCTGCCCCCCAAAACCAAAAGCTGGGCATGATGGCATGTGCTGCAGTCTCAGAAATCAGGTGGCAGAGACGGGAGGATAGCTGCAGGTTGAGGGCCAAGTTGGCCTACATAGTGTGGAGTGAGCTAGTCATGTACAGTAGAGTAAGGGCCTGGCCAAACAAATCAACACACAACAAATTGTTTCCTTTGGGAACAAATTTACTGAAAGGCAAATAACCATCCCCCACAGGAAGGAAGCGGTGGGGTGTGGCTAATAAATAACAGAAGCCAGATTCTTCAAATGGCTCAAAGAGGGGCCTGGCTTTCCTGAAGGACCATTTCAGGATTATAGGTGAGAGGTGGGGGCACAAAAAGATGGAATCTAAGACTTCCCCGTCGGAATCCCAAAGGACGGTGACTTAGGTTTAAGTCCAGTCAGTTCAAGAATCATAATGTTTGAAGATGAATAAAATTCACCTAGAGGCACCCTAGCACCCTGTACTTCCAGAAAAAAACGCTAATCTACTTCCTCAATGGTCGGGCCTGTGGCAGCCCTGTTGGGTGTGTAGCCCGGGGCACAGGTGGGCCCAGTGCACCCTGCCTGATAGAGTTTTGTGATGATAGGGTTACACATGCTTTCCAGTTCTTTTCTCTTATGATCAAACTCATCTTTCTCAGCCAGCTGGTTGGCCTCCAGCCAGGAAAGGACCTCGTTGCACTTCTCCACTATCTTCTTCTTGTCAGGCTCGCTGATCTTGTCCTTGAGGCCCTCATCACTCACTGCACTCTTCATGTTGAAGGCGTAGGACTCGAGCGCGTTCTTGGCGGCGATCTTCTCCCGCTGGCCCTCGTCCTCCGCCTTGTAGCGCTCGGCCTCCTGCACCATGCGCTCGATCTCCTCCTTGCTCAGGCGGCCCTTGTCGTTGGTGATGGTGATCTTGTTGGCTTTGCCCGTGCTCTTGTCGGTGGCCGTGACGTTGAGGATGCCGTTGGCGTCGATGTCGAAGGTCACCTCGATCTGCGGCACGCCCCGGGGCGCCGGCGGGATCCCAGTCAGGTCGAAGCGGCCCAGCAGGTTGTTGTCGCGCGTCATGGCCCGCTCGCCCTCGTACACCTGGATCAGCACGCCGGGCTGGTTGTCCGAGTAGGTGGTGAAGATCTGGGTCTGCTTGGTGGGGATGGTGGAGTTGCGCTTGATGAGCGCCGTCATCACGCCGCCCGCCGTCTCCAGCCCCAGCGACAGCGGCGCCACGTCCAGCAGCAGCAAATCCTGCACCTTTTCCGATTTGTCACCCATTAAAATTGCTGCCTGGACTGCAGCTCCGTAGGCCACCGCCTCGTCGGGGTTGATGCTCTTGTTGAGATCCCGTCCATTAAAATAGTCCTGGAGGAGTTTTTGCACCTTGGGGATGCGCGTGGAGCCGCCCACTAGAACGATGTCGTGGACCTGCGCCTTGTCCATCTTGGCATCCCGCAGCGCCTTCTCCACGGGCTCCAGCGTGCCGCGGAACAGGTCCGCGCACAGCTCCTCGAAGCGCGCGCGCGTGATGGACGTGTAGAAGTCGATGCCCTCGAACAGCGAGTCGATCTCCAGGTTGGCCTGGGTGCTGGACGACAGCGTCCGCTTGGCGCGCTCGCACGCCGTGCGCAGCCGCCGCACCGCGCGCTTGTTCTGGCTGATGTCCTTCTTGTGCTTGCGCTTGAACTCCTCCACGAAGTGGCTCACCAGCCGGTTGTCGAAGTCCTCCCCGCCCAGGTGCGTGTCGCCCGCCGTGGCCTTCACCTCGAAGATGCCGTCGTCGATCGTCAGGATGGACACGTCGAACGTGCCGCCCCCCAGGTCGAAGATGAGCACGTGGCGCTCCCCGTGACCTGCTTTATCTAAGCCATAAGCGATGGCGGCCGCCGTGGGCTCGTTGATGATCCGCAGCACGTTCAGGCCCGCGATCACGCCCGCGTCCTTGGTGGCCTGGCGCTGCGAGTCGTTGAAGTAGGCGGGCACCGTGATCACCGCGTTGGTCACCGGGTGGCCCAGGTAGGCCTCGGCGATCTCCTTCATCTTGGTCAGCACCATGGACGAGATCTCCTCGGGGTAGAAGGCCCGGCTCTCGCCCTTGTAGCTCACGCGCACCTTGGGCTTGTCGCCGTCGTTCACCACCTGGAACGGCCAGTGCTTCATGTCGGCCTGCACCACCGGGTCATTAAACTTCCTGCCGATCAGACGTTTGGCGTCGAACACGGTGTTCTGCGGGTTCATGGCCACCTGGTTCTTGGCGGCGTCCCCGATGAGCCGCTCGGTGTCCGTGAAGGCCACGTAGCTGGGGGTCGTGCGGTTGCCCTGGTCGTTGGCGATGATCTCCACCTTGCCGTGCTGGAACACGCCCACGCACGAGTAGGTGGTGCCCAGGTCGATGCCGATGGCCATTCCTTTGTTAGTAGCCATCGTTTTCCTGGACCTGCGGAGAAAGGAGCGTTAGACTCACATTTAGAGTCCTGATGCTTTAAAATAAACCTTAAACTGTTTGTTGACGTCAGGTTTCCTCCTTCAAGCTCTGTTTTTATTATTTTGTGTGCACGCATGTGTGGCTGTGTGGGCCTATGCACATGGAGCAGGCACCTGTGAAGGTCAGGCGCACCGATGCCGTTGGTGTTGGAGTTAATAACCACTGTGAAGTGCCCGAGGTGGGGGCGTGCCGGGCGCTAAGTGCAGGACTCCCACAGGAACAGATGTGCTCTTAATGGCAGAGCCCTCGGGAGCCCGTAGGGAGTTTTCTTTCTAATAATCAAAGATTGTGTAGGAACATTTGTCTTCATATGTGTGTGTGCCCCAAGGAGAGCAGCAGAGGGTGTCAGATCCCCTGGGACTGGGTTACAGTCTTAAGCCTATGGATGCTGGGAATTGAACCCGGGTCTTCTGCAGGTGCAGAATGTGCTCCTTTTTAATACTATTTTTATTTTTAAATTACAGTTTACTCACTTTGTATCCCAGCTGTAGCTCCCTCTGAACTGCTGAGGCAGCTCTTGAGCTCCGTCAACCAGCCTTCTCAAAACCACGAAGATGAAGATAGACACCGCGCAGACGCTCTAGCCTCTTTTGGGCAAAAGGAAGTTCTACCCTGAGCACTTGTCAATGTTTTGGTTGCTGTTGTTCTGGTGAAAGGTGTGTGTGTGCATGAACATGAGGCTTCAGGGGGCAGCCCTCGGTATCACTCTCCTGACAGCCGCCTTGCTGAAACACAGTGGGCAGCCCTCGGTATCACTCTCCTGACAGCCGCCTTGCTGAAACAGGGCCTTTGTCATTGACCTGAAGCCCTGGCCAGGTAGGTTACACTGGCTGGCCGGTGATCCGTGCCCTGCGGCCACAGCTGCAGGCCACCATGGCCATCTGTTCTGTTCTGTGGGAGCTGACTCCGCCCACTGAGCTGACTCCGCCCACTGACCTGCCTCCCCGCTTCGCTTCTCCCGAGAAGCGGGAGGTTGTTGTGGGTTGCTGTTTCCTTGTTTTTAAGGCAGTGTCTCACTCTGCAGGCCAGGAGATCACCCTGTTCCCAGGCGATCGCCACACCTGCAGCTGTCCTCCCTCAGCCTTCCCAAGGCCGAGGATGCAGGCCGAGACACTGCCGAGCTCTCAAGCCTCCTGCCACTCCATGCTCTCTCCTGTCTCGTGGGAATAGGAGCCAACTAGAGAAAGGTGCCGGAGCTTTCAGGCCCCGAAGGTGTCTGCCTAGTGCTGTAATTTATACATTTTGACTTTGCATCTCTGAAAGAAGTCAAATAAACATCCCCAAATGCCTACTCTGCCTACCTCTCACTGTCTTCATTCTTTGGAACTATCTTTGGGATTGGTTCTGGGTTTTATCTCGGTGTGTGCTGGGGCTGTAACCTCCGGCCTTGGGGATGCTAGGCTGTGCTGGGCACTCCAGGGTGGCTGTGTTCTCACTGGACTGCTGTCTCAGAACACAGCTCCTAAGACCCTTGGGCGGCCCCCGAGGCTCTCAAGGATCCTTTATGGCCTCTGCAGTGGTTCTTATCTACCAGACACCCTACGTTAAGACAGGCCGGTCAAACCTCAACATGGTGCAGGAGGCTTACCCCGGCGACTTGCCACTGTCAAACTCACCCCCTCCTTATCTGAACCGTGCCCCAGGAGACGTGATTAGAACCCCTAAGTCAGCAAAGAGCCTTTGCCTATATTCATTCTGAAACAGACTCATTATAGCAGGAATCCCCGGAGTAGGGTTGCCAGTAACCACTGCTGAGCTTGCCCACCACGAGTGGAGTGTTTCCTGGACTTTTGCCTCTGCAGATTCGCCTACTCTTAGCATCCTATACAACTGGAATGCCATAGCTTTGAGCCGTTCGTGGGCGGCCGTATTTTACTCAGCACCATTGTCCGTAATTCTCATCCATGAGCATGGGCATTTCAGTACTTCCAAAAGGGAGCAATGTTGGCTTCATAGTCTCCACCTCCTCTGTGGACACCAGACGCCAGCACGTCTTGGCTACTGCAGCTGCTGCTGCTGACGTAGGTCCACACTCACACCTAGTCCTGGCTTTCATGGCAAAGTGCTTCCATGGCGACAGCAGAGCACATGGTTCTCAGCTGCTCCAAGGGCGGAAGGAAGGTGGGTCTACATTCCCCATTCCTCACTGGGGCCTAAATCAGCTGTAGTGTTCCCACCACAACGACTATTTTACTGTGGGACCACACCTGCCTACCTGTCTCCTAATACTGCGTTCTGAACTACAAAAGATATTAGGAGTCCTAAGAGAGGGCAGTTAAGAGTGCTTCCTGTGGGGCTGAAGAGATGGCTCAGCGGTTAAGAGCACTAAAGGGCCCAGCACCCACATGGCAGCTCCTAAGATTTGATACCTTCACTCACACACACACACACCTGAGCAACCTGTGGTGGAGTAATTTAGTTTCTGTGAGGATGGCTGCTGGGGGGACACCCCTCAGATCTTTTTTAAGACAGGGGTTCACTATGTAGCCCAGGCAATCCCCTGCAAACATTCCTGAGTTTGGGTTAGAGGTTTGAGCCAGCATGCAGCCCCAGTCAGCGTTTCTGAGAACTAGGGCATTTCCTATTTATTTTAAATATAAAGTCTGGTCTTCACTGTTGTTCCCGCCCCGGCCCCGCCCCGCCCCTTAGCCATTCTGTCTGGCTTCACAGGCACCCAGACTCTCTCTCTCTCTCTCTCTCACTTGGTTTTTTCAAGACAGGGTTTCTCTGTGTAGCCCGGGCTGTCCTGGACTAGCTTTATAGACTAGCCTGCCTCTGCCCCCGAGGGCTGGGATTACAGGCGTGCATCTCTGGACCCAGTTTCTATCCTTCGTCCTCTCTGCCTCGCTGAGTGCTGGGATTAAAGGGGTGTACCGGCTCGCCCTGCTCTGGCGCTCTCTCTCTCTCTCTCTCTCTCTCTCTCTCTCTCTCTCTCTCTCTCGTAACGCCTGTCTTCTGGTGCCAATAACATATTCAACAAGGTCTTAAGGTGTCAGCTCCCAAGTCCGAGCTCAGACTAATTCCAGACACCTGTGTCCCTCAAGCGTTCCGGCCTCTCTTCTCCTGGTTGCCAACCCCACCCCCACAATTAAGACTGGGGTCTCTGTGTGGAGGACCGCGTACCATGCCAACACTCAGGACGCTGAGCCAGACGCGTGGCGGGTTCCACTAGACCTTGCCTGTAAATCAACCAGTCAGACCTAAAAAAAGCTCCGGGCCCTTTAAATAAGGACCAACTGGGACACAAACCTGCCCCATTCCAATCCGAGCCTCCACGGCTCACCTGGAATCTCTTCGCCTTCGCTCCAGTTTGGTAATCTTGAGGTCTCTGAGCCCCTGTGAGTGGGGAGCTCCAGGCACATCAAAACTGCGCAGCCGGGGTCCCCCCACCCCCCACCCCGACCCTCCCAGCAACTTTGAGCCGGCTGTGGGACAGATCCTGTGATTCCTAACTTAGTCCATGAGGTCAGAGGCAGCACGGCCATTGTAACGCGACTGGAGGGGACCGCGTCACCAGACACGCCCCGGTCCTCTGCCGGGGTCACCCGGGCGGAAGGGGCAGTTGCGAGGCCTCAGCTCGACCCCACGGCCAGAACTTTGCGAGTCAGCCGCCCACACCGAGAGGACAGGAAGCTCGTCCGCCACCCCGAGCGAGCTCGCGGTGACGGTCGGGTCAGTCCCGCGGTCCTGCGTCGCGTGGCAACGGAGGCGGCCGCCCTCCCCGTCCGGAGCCCCTCCTCCCCGGCGAACCCCAGAAGCGGCTGGAGAGTGCTGGGCGCGGGCGGCACCTTCCACAGCGATTGCGCGCAGGAGGCGGGAAGCTCCAGCGGACGCGAAACCGTCCTTCCCCGCCGAGGTGGTCCTGCAGTTTTCCCAGCCCCAGGGAGACTGTCTTGT
>REGO01000800.1:298184-318654 GCA_010120015.1 Rhombomys opimus | reverse complement strand
CGAGGCCGACAAGAAGAAGGTGCTGGACAAGTGCCAGGAGGTCATCTCGTGGCTGGACGCCAACACGCTGGCGGAGAAGGAGGAGTTCGTGCACAAGCGCGAGGAGCTGGAGCGGGTATGCAACCCCATCATCAGCGCGCTGTACCAGGGGGCCGCGGGGGCCGCCGGGCCCGGGGGCTTCGGGGCCCAGGGGCCCAAGGGCGGCTCCGGCGGCTCGGGGCCCACCATCGAGGAGGTGGATTAGAGGCCCGTCCCTGCCCTCCCGCTGTCCTCCGGGGGGCGGACTGCTGGCTCCTGAGGGCCGGCCGTGCACTGGGTGTTGTCAAGTTCGTTGCTGAGTTTATTTTAAAGTTCCAGCCTTTTGTAAGGGAACTGAGTTGCCTTTGTTAAACTTTGAATGCTTCTGTTCTTCACATTCAAGTGGCTGTTAGCAGCCTCTCTGTATAGCGCAAGGGGATTTTGCTCTCATACCTAATGATGGGTAAAGTCTGTGGCATTTTTGGGGTTTTGTACCAGTGTTCGGTGGCCTGGGAGCTCATCGCCTCAGGGGTGGTTCTTCTTCAGAGCAGCTGGAGTCGATATACTCGCTCCCCTTCACCACACTCAGCCTTGAGACACACTGTTCCCTAACTGTAGTAGAAACTTGAGCTATCTGCTTGTCCCTCTTAAAGAGTTTTGTGGTGTAACCCGCATGTTCTTTGCATTTAATCTAAGAACTGTAAAGCTGGCATTTTCCTTCCAGCAAAAGAATCAAATCAACACTGCCACCCTGTGTAGATTTTTTTTCTCTGCAACCCTACAAAGTAAAAAAAAAGTTTGTTACCTAAGTATTCACAAATAAAGTGTTACAGCTATGTTTTGTCCGTTTGTGTGTTGGGAGGGATGATGGATGCTGGGTTTATGTGGATTCCTTGGTTTTGTTGCCAGGGGAAAAGGTATTTGGGTGTCTTTGCTAGACTTCAGTGTGGGTTTCCAGTGTGTTGAAGTTAGTTTCAGTTACTGACCTTGAGGATGGGGCTCACTGGTGGGAGAGGTGAGGGTGGTGCTGTCAGTGGGTTGGGTCTCGAGGAAGCGGGCACCATGGGGCTGTGCCAGCTCAGCCTCCCTACCCTGCCAGGGGCTGAATCTGGAGCTGCTTCTCAACCTGTGGGTCACGACCCCATTTGGAGGCAAATGACCCTTTCAGAGGGGTTGCCTAAGACCTTCGAAAACAGCTATTTATGTGATTCTTTACTGTGCCAAATTACTTTTTTTTTTTTCTTTTTGGCTTTTTGAGACAGGGTTTCTCCGTAGCCCTGGTGTCCTGGAACTCACTCTGTTAGAACAGGCTAGCTAAACTCAAAAATTGTCCAGCCTCTGCCTCCGGAGTGTTGGCATTAATGGTGTGCATCACCACTGCTGGACTAAAATTACAGATATGAAGTAGGAACAAAAATAATTCTATGGTTGGAGGTTCCCACAGCAGGAGGAACTGTATTAAGAGGTCACGGCCTTAGGAAGGTTGAGAGCCTCTGGTCCAGAGCGTCGTGGATGCCACACAAGGGCTCCACCTTTTTAACTCTTTGTTTTGTGAGACAGTCTCACCGGGAAGTCTTGGCTGCCCTCAAACCCCATCCAGCTGCCTTTCCCACACCTGGTTCCTTATCAGTTGATAAGATCTCTTGCAGAGGTGCCCAGGCTAGCATCACACTTCCTCGTAGCCCAGACTGGCCTTGAACTTGCCATTTTCAGCCCCCTCTCCTGACCCCAGCGCCTGAGATCCTGCAGCTGTGCCACCAGGTCAGGCTATTTTTTCCTTTTTTGTGGGTGTGTGTGATTGTGAGTGTGTGAGAGGGGCTGAAACGGTGGGTCTTTCTGTGTGACTCTGGCTGGGGCTGGAACCTGCTTATTCAGACCAGGCTTGCTCCTGCTTCTGCCTCTCTGCTGGGATATGGCCACGTGCTGTCACACCCACTCTTTATCCCTGCTGTGCCCAAGCCTCTTCCCAGGCAGTAGGCCTGGTGACATAGCGGAGCTAGCATGCCCAAGGCCTGGATAAGCAGGCAGGAAGTACAGGAAATAAATGCTTTCATCCATGGGCCTCCATTCTCAGTGATGGAGTGATGACATCTTTTGAGATCTGGGGAGTGTGGGTCAATGAGGGAGTGCTTGCTTAGCATTCAGGAGGCCCTAAATTTAATCCCCAGCTCCACTGAGAAACTACTTAGCTGGGTAATCCCAGCACACGTAAGGCCATCCTGGGGTAAAGGAGCCTTCAGCAACTGTTCAATAGGCCCAAAATAATTACTGAGGCCAGGACAATCATGTTCACCTGTTTCCCATTAGACTGGTTTATTACTGAGCCACATCAGACTGTTGAGGTCATTTCTGACCTGCGCCCGCATGCAGCCTGGAAGTGAAAACAGCCTCGTCCTTCATCACTCCCAGGTGGAACTGGGGCCTCTGAAATGGGAAACATCAAATGAATAATGAGAATTCATTATTCTCAGATTATTATTATTATTATTATTCTGTGGGATTCTCAGATTCTTTTTAAACTCCTCATGTTTTGAGGCAGGATCGCCTCACAGCTCTGTCAGCTTCTGCCTCCTCCCAGGTCCTGGGAGCCACCACACCGGGATTTAGAAGAGTTTTGCTTTTTTCTTCTGGTGGATGGCTGCAGCCTTCTAAGGAAGGAGGGCAGATGTAATAACTGTAAAAGAATAAAACGTTATTTCTCATATGCACAGTGGCCTTCCAACCCTTTACTTATAATCTTGTTTCTGAGTTAAGGTCTTCTTCAGCAGCCGGAACCAGCCTTGAGCTCCACAAAGGGCACCAACTAGCCCCCCACCTCGCGTTTCTGCCCTCAAGTGCTAGGATTACAGGCCTGTATTCCACACCCACTTCCAGCCTTTCTTTGTAAGTTAATTTTATGTTGATGGACGTTTCGCCTGCAGGTGTGTGGGGGTGGGTCACTTGCCTCCGGTTCTCTCAGGCCTTCCGGAACTGCAGCCACTAGACAGTTGGAAGCCCCCACCACGAGGGTCCTCTGGAAGAACAGCCAGAGTTTGCAATCACCAAGCCCTCTTTCCAGCCCCACCAGCTCAGCTTTTATGTTCACCATGTCCCAGAAACAAAGCTGATCTTGAGCAGGCAGCATGGCTTGCCAGTTAATCTCAGCACTCGGGAGGTGGCGGCAGACAGCTCTATTAGTTCCAGGCTGTCCTGGTCTACAGAATTAGTTACAGGACAGCCGGGATTTCACCACTTCCCGGATAAAATATGTTTTTAAATATGCAGCTAAAATGTCTTCCTGGTGGCTCTCATGTAATTCCAGCGTTTAGGGAAAGGAGGCAGGAGCGTGGACTACTGTGGTACTGTAGAATTGCTGTCTCAGAACGACAGAGGGGGCTGGAGAAATGGCTCAATAGGAGCACTGAACTGCTCTTGCTGCGGACTGTGACCCCAGTCCCGAGGGGTCCAAAGCGGTCTGGCTCCCCTACGCAGGCCCTTGCACACATGGTGCACACACATAAACATAAAGTTAATTAAAAAAAGTTAAAGCTGGCAGAGTGCGCCTGTGAGCTTGTGAGCTTGAGGCCAGCCTGGTCTACAGAGCAAGTTCCAGGACAGCCAGGGTTACACAGAAGAACGCTGTCTCGAACGCCCCCCTCCCCCAGTGTTTTTTCCTTTTGTTTTGTTTTTTGATGGTAAAGGTGGCCGGGCTGGGTGGTGGGTCACGCCTGTAATTCTGGGCAATTCGGAACCCATTTTAGACTGAGTTCCAGATGAGGCAGGGGTAGAGTTTGGGAGAAAAGTTCATTACTGAATGACTTTTCTTTGTAATAAAAAGAATGGAAAGCAGAAGCTGAGATGCGAATTCAGATTTTTCTGGCTGGTGGAAGTAACTCCGAGTCCTCTGGGACAGCCTGGATCCCGAGTGTACAAGACCGCAAGGGCCACAGCCTGCAGACCAGGCCCTCCGGGGTCCTTATGCCACCTTGGCCGCCCAGGCCGCCTGTTTCTTTTTCCCCCCCTTCTCATTGGTTTAGTAGTTTAACAAAATTCCCAAGTCACACGCGATTCTCCGCGCAGAAGAGTAAGGAGACATGACCCCACTTTGCCCGCTCCTCCTCGGCCGGCGCGATCGGGTCAGGCACGAGAGAAGGCGACTATGCGCGTGAGGACCCCCGGCCGGCGCGGCTATAAATGGCGGCGCGGGCGCGCGGCCGTCCTCTTTGTGCGCTCGCTGCGGCTGCGGCCGCGGCCTTGCTGCGGCCTCTGCGGAGCGCGCGGGCCCCGGGGCGCAGGCGCGGGCGGGCCTCGCGCAGCAGGTACCCCGCGGTGCGGTCGGGAGGGCTCTGCGGCGTGGGGCCGGGCAGGATGACCACCCACGTTTACAGACTAGAGTTTCTGATGTCCCCGTGACGCCAGCTTTGGAGCTGACCCAGCCCGGGGTGGGCGGGCCTGGCGGGAGGCCCCCCGCACTGGGGCTCACTCACTGGTGTCTCCCCAGGTCCCCGACGCCCGCCCGCAGGACCCAGGAGCACCATGGTGAGCGCGTGTTGCAGTCGATGGGCGGGGTTAGGAGGGGCCGGGGAAACGACGGTAATGATGATCTCTGGTGATTCTGAGACTCCTTGATGCCATCACCGCAGCGCGCTGACTGTCCCCGGAGCCAGGGCCTGCGGGAGGTGGGTTCTGCCCTTCCCCGGCCCGGACTTCTTAACGATTGCTTCTGTGTCTCCTGCTAGGGTTTCGTGGACACACGCTGGTGGGTTGCGATGGAGGAGAGGTTAGTGCTGGCTGCCAAAATCCCTCTTAGTTTTCTTGCAGGGGCTCACGGATACTACCATGCTTGTCCCTTGATTGCTTTCTTGGTTGGTGGGTTTTGAGACACGGTCGCCATGTGTTCCTGCTGTCCTGAACTCGGGTCTTCCTGCCTAGCTCCAAACTGGTGGCCACGAGGCTCATTTGTGTGCCCATAACGTGTACCTATGGTGTGCATAGGGCTGTGCACCAGTGGTTCCCAGCCATAAGATTGTAACATCATTATGCTATTATGCAGTTAATCGAATCTGGGACTCCATGAGGGTCATCCACTGCTCTAGACCATACTGTTCGCAGAGAGTTTGTCAGGCTTTTCTGTTTTTGAGACAGTCTCAAAATTCGGGGTGGCCTTAATCCTGCCTCCACCCTAGTGCTTGGCTTTGGGGTTCTGTGCCCTTGGGCTTTTGTGCATCAGTCCAAAGCCAAAGGCGTGGGCCGTTGACCTGTATTGGCTCTCAGGCTAGCATTCCCTGGCCTTTCGTTGCAGCCCCACGTGATGTCCAAAGCCTTGGAATCGGGTCTCCCTAAACTGGGAATGATGATTTCACAGACTAGAGTCTCTGACACTGCTGATGTCAACTATGAATCTGACTCATTTAGGGAACCTGATTTCTTCTGTGCACTGTCCGCCCCGTATTCCATGCTGGCTCTGAGGTACAGACCCTGCCCCCACCTGTCATTGATTGTCCTATCTTCACTCTCCAGGGTGAGCTGTGAAGGCTGCACGTGGACTTGGTCCCCCCACCCTCATAGTGGGCTAACTTGAGGACCAGTCCTAAGGATGGTGTGACAGTACCTGCCTGGTCACCTTCAGTACCTAGTGAGAGCAAGCCCTTTCTCCTGCTTGCTGCAGTGGTGAGTTGTAGTTGTTATCTACAGTAGGCTGCTCCCGGCGGAGATTGGGTTTGTCAGTGGCTGTAAAGTTAGCCAGCAGGGTGGTAGCGGCAGCCATCTGTTGGATTGGCCTGAGCTTTGAGCCCACCTAATCTTAAGCACTGGCCCATTACCCTCCCACCCAGCTTCATGTTTGCTGTGTTCCCTTCATGGTTCTAAAGCATGTTCTAATTTTCAGGGGTTTGCTGCTTCTACAGCTGACTGCGGTGGGACAGCTTTACAGTGTTGTCAGCAGCAGGATGTGGCAACAGCTCCGTATTCACGGGACCTAGACTGAACCAGAAGAACGCCTGAACACAAGACCTGTTTAGATTGTATATGGGGTGGTGTGAAAATATTTATGAATTAAAAGTTGTCCAATGATAATGATTGGAGTCTTTGAGAATTAACTTTTAAGGGTTTTCTGGTATCTGAACCACCAAGGTTCCTGTTCCCTACCTGCCCACAGGTGTCACCTGCCAGGTTCAGGTCCTACAAGACCCTGTGTTGAGCAATCATTTCACCTGTGCCTACGGCAAGGAATCCCCTGAGCTGTTGGGAAGGCAGAATAATGCAGCTTATTAAACATTCCTGTAAGTACTGTATACATCTGAGGACAGGCTAACGTCAGGTTTAAAGGGCTCAGATCACCTGCTTGGAAACAAGTGCCTCCCCACCTATAGCATCTGCACAGGAGGCCCTGGGAGCTGAGCCCCAGCCACCCGGAAATAACTTGTATGTGAGGGGTGAGCGCATGCCTTTAGGGCACCCAGGAGTATCCCAGCTTTTTAGTAAGGCAGGGCTTGGTTGCTCAAGAGTGCCTTCCTAGAATGGAGGAGGTAGCCACGTGATAGCACGCACCTGCAGCCTAGCTGCTGGAGAAATGGTGGGGCCCAACAGTCTGAGCTATGGGACAAAGATTTTAAAGGTCGTGGGTAGCCAGTGGGCACACAGCCATTGAGTTAAAACTGAATGAGGGAGTGGAGGTAGGAAAGGGTGGGAGTAATTAGCTATAATACAGCTATGAGACTGCCAAGAACTTTGATATGGTGTGTCAGCCTGGTGGTGGTGGGTGGGTACCTTTAGTCCCTGCACTTGGGAGGCAGTAAATCAGGGTTTGGTCTACATAGTCACACAGGGAAACTGAAACAAGCAAAAAGGTTGAAGACGGAGCCCTAAGTCCCTAGCCTCCAAGCACACAAAGTGTTTAAAGGGGCTGTGGACAGTGGTGCACACCTGTAATTCTCATGCAGTGGCATGAGTTTGAGGACATCCTGAACCAGAGTGTAGTCTCAAAAAATTGCTGGCGTTTGCCTTAGTGTCCAACACCAGGTGATGCAGACAGGCATGATGTAAGCCCCAGCATGGGGGAGGTGGAGGCTGGAGAATCAGGGACATCCTCAGTTTCATAGTCTTGAGGCCAGCCTGGAACACAAGAAAAACATCTCGAGCCACATTTTATTTCTTTCTGGGCATGGCGCAGCCATTGCACGCATGAATTCACAGAAGCTGTGTTTGGCAGCACAAGACCGCCGTGCTGGCCTGGAGTGAGGCCGGTACACGAGGCCCCAGCCCTCCCTGAAGAGCTGCTGGCACTTAGTGGTCCCGGGGGAAACCACACTGACAGTGCCTTTAAATGTTAAACAGATTTCAATTTTATGTGTATGGGCATTTTGTCTACACTTCTGACCCGAGGGCACCAGGCACACACGTGGTGCACATGCAGGCAAAACAAGCATAAAATAACTCCACCTTTTTTGTAGGTTTCAGACCAGGCTGCTTAGCCACAGGTGGCTGTAGGAAAGGGCTGTGCTGGGCAAAGCTGGGGAACATTCCCCAAAAACAGCAAACAGGTTTTCCCAACCTGCATTTTCCTCAGATTGTTGCTTTCTCTTTGAAAGTGTCGAGGATGGGAGGACCCGGAAGGCTAATGGGGTGAACATAAGCAAAGGGCTGCTGATGCAGTCCCAGCAGTAAAGCCAGGCGTTTGCCCTGTCGCCAGCACCCATTTGGTGGATGTTATCCTGTGACCTCCACGCACACACAAACTAAAAAAACTTAAAATCGTTCAGCTTTAAGCCAGGTGGTGCACGCCTTTGGTCCCAGCACTCCGAGAGGCAGGCGGATCAGTGGTGAGTTCCATCATTCAACTGTAAAAGAATGTTTTGGCTGGGTGTGAAGGCATGCACAGCTAGAGCTGCATAGTGAGACCCTGTCAAAAAACAAATCAAGAAAAAATGTTCATGGGTATGAATGATTTTCCTGCATGTGAACATGCAAATTCCACTGAGGCCAGAAGAAGGCTTTAGATTCTCTGGAACTAGATTCATAGACAGTTGTAGTGTCATCTGAAGAACTGCCAGTGCATGCATGCTTGCTCTGTCTGCCTGCTGCATCCATCCATCCATCTATCCATCCATCCATCCAGGAATGAACTATTTAACCAGACTGGACTTGAACTCACAGAGATCTGCCTGCCTCTGCCTCTAAAAGGTTTTCTAATTGCACCCTGCCAAAACTGAGGTTTTTACTCTGTTGGGGTCTGTGCCATATAGAATCACTCATAACACTTGACTGGGGTTAGGGTATCTTGGAGTTAGTTAGGAGTGATTAAGGTTTTGGAAGCAGGCAAGCAGTACTAGTCCACACCTTTAATCCCAGCACTCAGGCAGAGGCAGGCAGATCTCTGAGTTCGAGGCCAGCCTGCTCTACAGAGTGAGTCCAGGTCAGCTGATCAGAGAAACCCTGTCTTGAAAAAACAAGACTCTGGAGGTAGAGGCTGGAGAGGCCCAGCAGTTGAGAGCACTGGCTGCTCTCACAGAAGATCCAGGTTAGGTTCCTAGCTCTGCCTGCTGGCTTACAACCATCTGACTCCACTTCCGGGGATCCCGCACTTCTGGCCTCCGTGGCACCGGGAAAACATGCGAAACACTCATGAGTAAAGTAAGCTTTAAAAAGTAGGAAAAAAGCTGGGTGTGGTGGCTCACGCCTGTAATTCCAGCACTCAAGGAGGCAGAGACCTCGAGGCCAGCCTGGTCTACAAAGCCCAGGACAGCCAGGGCTACACAGAGAAACCCTGTCTCGAAAAACAAAACAAAAAGTAGGAGAAAGGTTTCTAAGTCAACAGAATAAGGTTGACTTGGTCACTGTTGCAGTCCTCATACATAGGTGATGAGAGCCCCCCCACACCCCGACAGAGCTTAGACATGTAATACTCTATATATGGTACTCTTGGAAAGGCTCAGCACAGGGACTGTGTTTAGGTGTGAGTGACAGTCTTCTCAGTCAGTTACAAAGCCTCCCTACCCATTGGCATCTCTTCCTAAAGGCTCAATCATTCCTGTAAATGGTTAATCATTTATCCAAAGGTCTCCTCTGCATCCTTTCCCCTCCTTCCATGGTGCAAACTGGCCCCGCTCTGGGGTGCTCAGACCTCCTTTCTGGTGCTCGTTCAGGTTCAAGATAAGCCACAGCCAGGGTGATAGCAATCACATGGGATGTAGCTCAGTCAGCAGAGTTTTGCCTAGCATGCAAAGCTGGGGCTGTTCCCCACAGCAGTGTCAAACCAAGGGTCAGAAGGGCAAGGTCAGCTTCAGCTGTATGGCTAGTTCTGATCTACATAAGGTCTTGTCAAAAAAACAAATAGCTGATGGTCTTGGTGGCACACATCTTTAATCCCAACACTCGGGACTAAGAGGCAGGTGGATCTCCGTGAGTTCGAGGCCAGCCTGGTCTGCAAAGCGAGTCCAGGACAGTCAGGGCTACACAGAGGAACCCTGTCTTAAAAAAACAAACAAAAAGACCAGTATTCCAACCTCCCATCTTCGCCACCCCTATCAGCCTTTATGCACACATCAGAAGTGGAGCAAACACAGAGGCTACTGTCCTTCCACCCCTCCCCCTCCCTTCAGAGGCCGCCTGCTGGGGCCCAGGCAGACACTGAGCCTCCCCAGGCCTCAGCCCTGGAGTTCTCACACAGTATCTCCACGTGACCCGTCCACAGGGCCGGGGACCGTGTGCCACCACGGCCAGCCCCGATGGTCACTGCCCTAACATACGGTTAAAATCTTAGGAGTCCCTATTAATGAAAACAACAGTCTTACATTCTCACCTCAAGCGTGGCTGGTGCTCATTTTTTTCGGTAAGGAATCAAGGCGTGCGGGACAGTCTGACTCCGTGAACCCCAGGATTGCCTGTGAGTCGGCCAGCAGCCAGCCCCCCTCTGCTGCAGTCACAGCTGACTGCCCCAGACCAGGAGGGCGTGTCCCCAGCTGAAGGAGGGTGCGGAGAGCCGAGGCGGAGGGAGGCCAAAGCCAGCAAAGAGACCCTGGTGGCCGGGGAGCTCCAAAGCAGTGCCAAGGCGTCAGAGCCAAGACAACTCAAGACAGGGGCTGAACACCGGCCCCGGTCGGGATCTGGGGAAAGCTCGCCCCGCTGGGAGGCTGCCGCGGCCGCCACCGCTGAGAACCGCGGAGCCCAGGCGCTCACGCGAGCCTACACCAGAGCGGCGGGCGACGGGAGGGAAGGCTTCCGCAGGGCCTGCTCCGGGACCGCGCCGCTGGGGGCGCCACTCCCGGCTCCCGGCCTTCCGTTCCGCGGGCCGAAGTCCACCGCCTGGAGAGCTTGCTCGCTCAGGATGTCCATCTGCGCGGGGCCAAAGGGCCGAACCCAGCGTCCGCCTCAGCAGCTCCAGGGGGCAAGCCTTCTGCAGTCGGTCATGACCCCTGGAAAGCCATGGTGGCCGCCCTCGCTGTGGCGTCGTCAGAATACCTCATAACAACGAGAACAGAAGAACCCAGAGAGGCTGAGGTGGGGCGCAAAGAGAACACCCCAAACTAACACCCTTAGAGGCCCACACAGTGCACTCTTAGTCTGAACATGATTAAAATTCCCCGAAAGATAGCACAAAATAAGTAGACAGAACTATGTGGTGCCAGGTCCCCTGTATACAGGGAAGATGCTCTAGAGGAGTATAAAAGAAAGCTTGGGGCCAGCAGCGGTTGTGCACACCTTTAATGCCGGCACTCGGGAGGCACAGGCAGGTGGATCTTTGCGAGTTCGAGGCCAGCCTGGTGTCCAGGACAGAGCGAGTCCAGGACAGCCAGAGCTGCACAGAGAAACCCGGTCTGGAAAAACCAAGCACGTTCTATGGGAAGACCCTCTAACAGTCCTCCCGGACCCCACAACAAACTCCTCCATCTCCTCCACGTGAGCGTGACAGGCAAACACAAGCCCCCCTCCCTTCTCCAGTGGCTGCGGGAATCTTCGCTCTCTCCCTGTGGCTGGATGGGCAATCACCCGTGTGTGTTTTCAGATCCCTTTAGCCCGTTCTGCCATGCCACCCTTGCTCCGTGTGGCTGCACACACACCCTCCATGGGAAGGCGTGTGGCGGGGACCTCCCCAGTGGAAGCTTCTGCTCTGACGCCAGGCAGGCGGGCAGGCTTTGTCACACGGCCTCACCTCTTACCTGCCAGGCTGCACCAGGCCCGGAGCAGGAAGCTGGGGCCCTGCTGGCAATGTGGAGAAGAGAGTTTCTGTTTCCTGACTGAGGTCGGAAGTGTGAACTGCTCTGAGGGCACCGGGAGCCTGTGGGTGTAGTTTCTGTATCATTTCATTTGGTGCCAAGACATCCGAGCTGTTCTGGAAGCTGAGCGGCAGTGGGGCACACAGCCATGGCTACACAGAGAAACCCTGTCTCAAAAAACAAAATAAAACACTGTTTTGGATGTTGCCTGTGAGACTGTAACTCTGCACAGCCCTTTGGAGGACACTTTTGAAGGAGCTGCTGGTGATGAGCTCCAGGCGAACTTAAGTGCTAAGCACTGGGCCTGAGGTGAGGGAGCGGGAGGAAGGGTGAGGGAGCAAGTGGGGGGGGGCTCCGTGTACAGTTCATGTTCTGCAATTCTGACATTTTGTTTGTTTTAAATATTCATCTTTTATGTGTGTGTGTGCCCGTGTGTGTGTATGCCCATGTGTGTGCGTGTGCCTGTGTGTCACTTTATGTGCACCACACAAGTATAGTGCCTGAGGAGGCGGAAGAGGCTGTCAGACCCTCAGCAGCGGGACTTCCCGGTCGTTGTGAGCATATTGATGTGAGGGGAACAGAACCCCAGTCCTCTGCTAGAGCCGTCTCTCCAGACCCTTGCCCAGGTTGGCCTGAACCTCACTGTGTTGGCCGGCAGGCTCAGTAACAGATGGAGTCACAGCTGATACACCCACACCGCAGGCAGGTATGGTGGGCCCGCCCGTAACCCCTGCGCTTGGCAGACGGAGGCAGGAGGATTGTCTTTATTCAAGGCTAGCCTGGGCTACATGGTGAGTTCTGTGCCAGCCTGGGTTCCAGGAGACCTTTTCCTAAAGGTTGATCTGATGCCTCTGCCCCCCCCGGGGGGGCACCTGAACTCACTTGCACATACCGGTTACACACTCAGCTGCCAATAGCTCTGCAGCTGGGGTGAGGTCTTGTGAGCTACTCCCCTGCGGATTTATTTTTATTCTAGAATTTTTTCTTTATTTTAATAAGTTACTTAATCTTATTTTATGTGCATTAGAATGAAGGTGTCAGATCCTTTGGAACTGGAGTTGCAGGCAGCTGTGAGCTGCCGTGTGGGCGCTGGGAACTGAACCCAGGTCCTCTGGAAGAGGAGGCAGTGCTCTTAACCACTGAGCCATCCCTCCAGCCCTCTATTCACTTTCTCATCCTCCCCACAAACCCCTACTACCGGGGACTGATCTCAAGATGTGCCACACACTAACCTACCCTCTACCACTGAGCTACACCTGTTTCCTGATATCAATTTTAAAAACTGGTTTATTTTTTTAAGATTGTGTGTTTGTGTGAGTATGTGTGTGTTCAAATGGGTCGTTGTGGAAGTAAGAAAACACATCAGTTTTCTGTTGCCACAATGTGGGTCGTGGGTTAGACTTAGTCTCAGTCTTGGAGGCAAGTGCCTTTCCCGGCTGAGCAATCTCACCTACCCCAAAAGGTATTAGCCCTGGTAGGTTTTCTGTGCTCACATGGATGGCCCCACAAACATGGGTGTGTGAGGAGCACTGACCACTGGACTCACTGGTTTACAAAAAAGGGGGTAGCTGGAGGGATGGTTCAGTGGCTAAGAGCACTGGCTGCTCTCCCAGAGGACCCAGGTTCCAAACCCAGCATCCAGATGGCGGCTCACAGCTGTCTGTCATGTTATTTGGAGGGATCCTACCCCCTCTTCCGGTCTCAGAGAGTCCCAGGTGTGCACGCAGTGCACGCGGTGCACGAACACATGCAGACAAAACAGCTACACACATCAAATAAACACATAATTTAAAGAGGAAGTGGGGGATCCGGGGAACCTGGGATGAGTTGCATTGGGGGAGCAGATATGATCAAAACATGTTATACTCGTGGATGAAACTCTCTAACCAAAGACTGACCGAGCGCCGCAGTAGCGACCTGGAGAGGAAGTCATCCTTACACAGCAAGAGAAGCATGGCGACCTGAAGGGCCTGGGAGTTGTGCCAAGTCCTGGCCTGCTGGGAGCTGTTCCGGCCATCCAGGCTTCTCACAAGGCTGCCAGAGGCGAGAGCAGTGCCCATAGCTCTGCCCGGGGGTGGATAGGGGGGTGGGCAGCTGCTCTGCAGGCCAGGCCAGACCTTCCTGTGATCACTTTTAGCCACCCTCGTGGTTTCCAGTTTTGACAAAAGGTCTCCCGTAGCTGGGGCTGGTCTCCGATCGGTCAGTGAGGTCCCCTGCCTCCCACGGGGACTTTGATTGCTGTGCTATTTCCCAGAGAAAAAGGAATCGCAGTTAGTCCAAGTCAGTCCAAAGTACATGCTGACTCCTAAAGTGTTAGATGTCATTGTCCCTCGTCAGGTGTCAGGTGACCCTCAGGTGGACATGACCACATTCTGGATGCCTATTGCCTACCATTAAACTGTCAACGTCTAAAAACCCACCCCAGTGCGTGCCAACCTCTCCTGTTGGGTCTCAGTGGGTGACAGAGCTCCAAAGGGCCGCGTGATGGTTGATCCTGGGTGGGATGGGCCATCTTCCGGGAGCTACGCAGGGGACCCTTGCTCAGCTGGCTTGATTTATGAGGGAGGAGAATAGCGTCTATAAAAAGAAGACTTTAAACATTGCGTGCTGGGATTGAATGCTCGCTTCGAGCATGAGTGTGTGATTGAGGACACACCTCAGCCCTTCTTAGCCCTTTTTACGATGAACAGTAAATGGTGTGAAGAGCCAGCTAGTAAAAAGAAGTAGTTCCTGGAGGCATGGGACGACCCACCCAGCTATTCAAGACGGAGGCCTGTGGTATTTACTGCAAACAGAAGGCCAGCCTGGGCTACAGGGTGTGCTCAAAGCTTGGGAAATGTACCTAGATCCTGTCTCAAAGAAATAAAAAGGGGCCCGAGGCACACTATCAGTAACAGTGTGCACCCTGTCTAACCTCCAGAGCAGGCCAGGGTGGGGGTGGGGGAGGCTGTGATATTTCCTGGGTGTGGGAGGACCACAGCAGGAGTTTAAGGCTAGCCTCTGCTGCAGGGAACCTGAGGTTTGAGGCTAGGTTTCAGGTCTGGAAGAAAGAAAGAGAAAACTTAAACAGCTGGTCTCAAATGACTCAGGACATGCCTGATTACACTCCCAGCCCTGGGAAATTCACACCCTCTTCCAACACTGCCTCGCCCAGAGCCCGAGCCTCATGCCCTCCACTGCTGAGCCGTCTTACCCAGCTTCAGTTGCCCTCTTTCTCTCGCTCCAAGGAGTCTGAAGCATCAGCTGCCCGCTGGAGGCCCATACTGCCACTCAGTAACTTTTCCAGGCCCTGAGTGTGGACGGGATTCCCGCACTGGACCCAGCAGACCAAACTAAGGCTGAAGCTCCGTCACCCTCCAGGCCCCAGCTTACAGGTCTGGGAAACAGGAAACGTGACTTCCAGCCTCCATCCCGCAGACCTGTGACCGCCATTAGAATGTTCTAGCTATTCAGCCTCCTCCACCACACGAGGAACAAAGACGGAGACGAGTTCCCCCACTGAAGATCGCGCTGGAGCTCATGGCTCGCATGCCCCAGCCTCCGGTTGCTTTCCCAGCACACCAAGGAAAGGAAACAAAAAGCCCCGATGTTTACCAGCCACAGGTGCTCGTTTGCCGATTTTCATTTCCTTTCCTTTTAATTTACTTTTTGGTGTCTATGAATGCGTTGCTTGCTTGTATTTAAACGTACCGTGGAGGCCAGGAGATGGTGCGGGTTCCCCTAGGACTGGAGTCGTGGATGGCTGAGAGCCATCGCGTGGCGCTGGCAACAGAACCCAGGTCCTCTGCAGGAGCAACAAGTGCTCGCAGCAGCTGAGCCATCTCTCCGGGCCGTTCGGAACCATTGCATTAAGCCATCGTTTCCAGGCTGGAGGCTTAGAGGCTCTGGCTGCTCTTCCAGAGCACCAGAGTTCAGTGGCTGGAACCCAAGTGCTGCCGCTGGCTGTGTGTGTGTCCGGCTTTCACCTGGGCGCCGGATCAGAACTCAGGTTTCCAGGCTTGTGTGATAAGCATTTTACCTACAGGGACACTGGAACAGCTCAGAAATGTATTTAAAACATTTTTAAGCTTACTTATTCATGTGACTGTTTTGCCTGGTGCCCGAGGAGGTCAGAGGAGGGCACTGGATCCCCTGGAACTGGAGTTCCAGCCATCGTGAGCCACCATGGAGATGCTGGGACTCAACCCCTAGGCTCTGCAAGACAAGCGCTCCTACTGCTGAAGCAGCTCTCCACACTATACTCAGCCCCCAGAGTTGTAGCATACGCCTATAATCCCAGTACTCTGACGGCAGGAGGCTCACCGCAAGTTCAAGGCCAGCCTGGTCCCCATGGTGACACCAAGATAAAATAAAACCATCCAGGCTAGGCGTGTGGCTCAGTGGTCCAGCTCTCACCCGGCATGCCTGAGACCCCAGGTTCCATTCCACGCGTGCTGGTGGTGGGGGTGGGAGGAGGCAAGCTCTGGGCCCTGAGGGTCCATCTACTGAGCTTCCCGGCCATGGGGTATGATAGGGAAGGGGCTGGTTCTGCCTCCTTCAGAGTGCTGGGAGTACAGGCGGGCACAGCCTCTCACTCTCTCCCCGCCTCTCTTTATTTGGTTTACCCTTATTTACTCATTTTGGTGGGTTTGTGCAGGCCATGGCACACGTGGTGGTCAGAGAACAGGCCAGAGCCAGTTCTCTCTGTGCCCCTTTCGGGTTCAGAGCCTCTCACTCAGGTCACCGGCCTTGACAGCGAGTGCCAGCGAGCCATCTTGCTGTCGCCTCTTCTATGTATGGAGCTGAGCCTGTGAGCTCAGCACTCAAGGCGCTGTGCAGGAAGACTGCATGAGTTCCAGGCTACAGAGCAAGGCCTGTGTCAAAAAAACAAAAAAGAAAATGAAAAGCAAAAGACTGTCGGGTGGGTGTGCAGTTCTTGGTGGTGGCAGGTGTGGGGCAGTGGTCGTGGCCTCCATTCCTCCTGGCCTCACATCTGTTCAGTGGTTTGCACGAATCGTGGCCACCTTACAGTCTGGAGTCGGGACCTGGGCCTGGTGCATGCTAAGCCGTGCACTGAGCTAATCCGCCAGCCAGCCAGTTGCTTACTGTCAGCCCTCTTTCCTCAGAGCCTCTCTCTGTCCGCAGGCCAGCGGATGGGCCTCTGCATGTGTCCCCTGGGGCAACACTGTGGTTTGCTAGGGCAACAGTTACAGCAACTGTCTCAGAACTGCTCAACTAGGGAGAGTGAGCCCACACCCCTTGGCCCCTGTACCAATCACCCAGCAGGTAAACAGCCCGGAGTAGGGAAGGCTCGTCCTTAATTTGTTTTTCAAGATGGGGTTTCTCTGCATAACAGAGCCTTGGCTGTCCTGGACGGGATTTGTACTCCAGGCTGGCCTTGAATTCACAGAGATCTGCCCGCCAGAAGTTGGATGACAGGAGGGAAGCAAAGAGACAAATCCACAGAGGACCATCCCACGGGACAACCTGATGTGTCTGTCTAGACGGCACTAAAATCAAGCAATCAACTAAGCAGAGAGGCTAGGCTGTCCCGGGGCTGCACTTGGAAAGAGACCTTCTTGGGTCCTGATGTTTGCTTTTGTTTTAAATCATTTTATGTGTTTGAGTATTTTGCCGGCATGTGTACCAGGCATGTCCTGCAGTTAGCGACGGCTGTGAACCGCCGTGTGGGAATTCGCACAGGATCCTCTGCCAGGGCTGCCAGTGTTCCTAATCACCGGGCCACCTCTCAGGCCATTTGTGTTCTGAGAAAGGGTCTTGCTTATGTCGATTAGAGCTTGCTACAGAGGCCAGGCTGCTCTGGACTTGCAGCCACCCTCCTGCCTCTGCCTCCTGGGTGCTGAGATTATAATACCATACCTGGACTTGAGTTCTGATTTGCCCAGATATTTTTGAGACATTTGGCTAAACTTCATTAGTTGGACAGTTGATGACACTGTTAGTACTTCTGATGGGTCAGTGTGTGTGTGTGTGTGTGTGTGTGTGTGTGCAGGCTTCTGGGGAGGCCAGAAGGGTCTCAGATTGCTTGCTGTTCCAGGCATTACAAGCCACCCACCATTGGTGACCAGCCCTTGGGCGCTCTAAGAGCAGCCAGTGCTCGGAGCCTCTGAGGACCTCATGCCCATGCCGGCCGTGCAGGAGCTAGTGCCTTGACTTCTGGACTCCGCTTTACGTTTGGAGGAAAGGGCAAGAGAAAATGAGCGAGAAGCCAGTGTGGGGTACAGCCCAGCTAGCCCACCCCCACCCCCCATGCCTCAAGGGGAGAACCCAAGGTCTCTCTTCAGCACGAGGAAAAAAATGGCAAAAAGACATGGCAACATCCGACATGGTTGGCGCTGAGGCAGGGTCTGAAGCGTCGGACACACTGCATTCCGAGACAGCCTGGGCTACAGTTCGAGACCTTGATTCAAAACACAGTCAATGGTGGATGTTGACCTGTGTTGGTGGGGTACACTGGCAGTCCTAGTTCTGAGGCAGGAGGATTTCCGAAATTTGGAGATCAGTCGGGTGATATAGTAAGACCCATCTTGAAAGAAAGAAAAGAAAGCAGGAAGGAAGGAAAGAACTAAGGAACTAACCTAGACTGAGTGCTGAAAACATAGTAACCAGTCCAGACTTGGTGGCACGCGCCTGTGACCCCAGCACTCAGAGGCAGAGGCAGGCAGATCTCTGTGAGTTCGAGGCCAGCCTGCTCTACAGAGCCAGTCCAGGACAGTCAAGGCTACATAAAGAAACCCTGTCTGGAAAAGCCAGAAAAAAAGAAAATGTATTAACTATTTTTCTTCTGCCTTTTGTGCTTTGAATATGTCTATTATCCAGGTGTGCTGGCATACTCTTGTTATCCCAGAACTTGGAAGGCTGAGGCAGGAGGATGGGGAGTTGGAGGTCAGCCTGGGCTGCACAGTGGGTTCAATCCACTTTAAGTTATATAACAGGACTTTGGCTAAAAATGAAGTGATAAAAAGACATATAACTTTATATGTATAATTTTTTAAAAAACCTAAATATTTGTATTTGTGTGTTGTGGATATAAACGTGGTTTTGTTGTGGTCACAGGTGTGGGATGTGGGCCTGATTCAGATGGTCCACAGCTGCAGACTATTTGCCTCCTGCGGGCTCCGAGAGTTTAATCCTCATGCCAGCTGCAGAGAGTTTAAATCTGAGGACTCCAGAGAGGGAATAAATGCCAGAGCGCAGAGAGAGAAGGGATTCCGAGAAAGAAAAGGCTGCTGCTTCCCCTCTGCTGCTCTTGGCTGTTGTTGATGCAGTTTGATGAAATGAAGTTGGAGATCTGAAAGGAAGATCGGAGTTGGCTCAAGGAATCTGCGGACCCTAACCAGCAGGAAGTAGCCACAGAGAACTCTGCTCTCTCCCCACTAGACTCCTCTCTCTCCTTCCTAGTGTTGGGGTGTTGGAAGGGACTGGGGTGGAGTAGGGGAAAAGAGGCATAAGAAACATAAGTTTTAAAAAAATAGCGCCTACGCGTGTCAGTGTCCGGTGTGTGTGCGTGTATGCGTGTCAGTGTGTGTGTATAGGTACACACGTGCAGTGTGTGTACATGCATGTGTACACGCATGCAGCGTGTGTACGTGTCAGTGTGTGTATGTTACACACATGCAGTGTGTACATGTGTGTCAGTGTGTGTATGTGTACACGTGTGCCACTGCATGCATGTGCACTGAACAGAGGCCTCCCTGTGTGTGAAGTGCTCAGCACTGGCTGGGCCTGCAGCCAGGCTGCACATCCCAAACTGTGGATAAAATGCCCTCCGGACATACAGTGGGGTTGTGCTTCTACCAGAGCAAATTGTCCTCGCATTTCTCAGAGAAGCTGTCAGGAGGAAAATGACCCTCTCAGTGCAAAGGAACCTGCCCGCATCCCTCAGGCCTTACGCTGTTCAAACAACTTTAGAAGCAGAGACGGCGAGATGGCTCAGCTGCAAAGGCCCAACCCTGACAGCTGAGGTCAGTCCCTGGGACCCGCAGAGTGGAAGCTCCGCAAGCTGACCTCTGACCTCCACAGTACAGCCCTCCTCTCCACAGACAGGCACAGCCAGGCAGGACTGAACCGAGTCGTAGGCATTCCAGGCACCGGCTCTCCCGGAGCTGCACCTTCAGGCCGGCGCCCAACAGGCTCAGCACCCTGGGCTCCTTCCTTTGCATGTGGAGACGCTCTGCTCTCCCCACACCTGCATCGGCCTGAGGGTGAAGGTGCTGGTTTCTCACAGACTGCCCTCCTCACAGGCTGGGCCGACAAGGCTTCCGTCTGTTCCTTATTTGTTTTTTTGAGACGGGTTTCTCTGTGTAGCCCTGGCTGTCTGGGATTTGCTCTGTAGACCAGGCTGGCCTCGAACTCCCAGAGCTCCGCCTGCCTCTGCCTCCCGAGTGCTGGGATAGCAGGTTTCACATCTTAGAAATACGAGGCTGCTCCCTGACACTCTGGAAGCAGCAGGGCCTGGCAGCGGGACAGTGGGGTCTGATCATCCAGGCGTTTCCCAGGCGGTCGGCGCACAGTTCCTGTTCTAACGGCGTCCCCGTGTGTCCGCTGTCTGTGAGGCAATCAGGAAAGCGGACAGACCACAGACTCCACAAACGCTTTTTCTCCTTCATCAAGAATTTTAAGTTACGAATATTTCGATTCATAAATAATCAAAGGGTGTGTCCTGAAGGGCCTTCTGCCCGGGGACTTTGAGCAACTCTTCGGATCCCCGGTACCTACCTCCACACCCAGGAGGCCACCCGGCCTTCCCGGTTCCCTGAGTTCACGCCTGTGCGCCTGCCCGGGGGACCCAGCCCCTTCCTGGCCCAGAAAGGAACAGCCCCACCGTCCTTGGAGAGGGCGGACAGGCCTGCCCAGCACTCTGGAAAAAAGTGCTCCTGCCGAGGGAGGGCCGTGCTGGCCGTGCTGCCTGGGAGAGGAAGCGCGGGTCAGCCGTAACGAGTGGCTCCCCGTGCGCGGAGAAGCTGCCTCTGCGGACAGGCCGGGCCGTGTTCCGGCAGCCCCGGCGGGCCCTCGGGGAGCCCAGCTCAGAGCGAGCCGTACACGCTGACTTTGATCATGGAGATGCTCTCGGTGTAGCGGCTCCGGCCCTTCTCGTACAGCACGAACAGCTGCGGCGGCTGCTTCTCCCCGTCCGCGCCGCTCTCCAGCGCCGTCAGCGACGAGTAGCCGCTGGGGCCCGGCCACAGCTGGACCCTCTCCTTCTGCCAGGACGTGCCGTTGCTGAAGCTCCAGCGCAGGGTCAGGTTCACGCCTGGGAG
>REGO01000800.1:241014-298174 GCA_010120015.1 Rhombomys opimus | reverse complement strand
CACCATGCTGGGTTCAGGCACACCTTTTTTTGTATCTGTATGTACAGTTACATGCATGTGTGGATGAAGTACATATGTTGCATACACACAGCTGTATGTGGGTGGACTTGGTCAATGCTGAATATCTCCCTCAATCGCTCTGCACTTGGTTTGGAGACGCTATCTCTTCCTGAACCCTCGAGCCTCCGGATCTGCCTGTCTCCTCCCCTATGCCCCCCCTTCCCCCCCCCCCCCCCCCCCCCCCCCCCCCCCCGTATCCCACCCTCCCACCCCCTCCCCATCCACCCCCCTCCCGGCCCCCTCGGGCACTCACGGAACTCGGGGTGCGCTGGGTTGGAGAAGAAGACGATGCCGGAGCTGGTGGCTAACGCTCCCGCAGCCACCACGGGGTCCACGAGCTCGGGGTCGAAGGTCACATCCCGCGGCCGGAGCGTGTCGCAGGCGTCATAGCTGCGGAGCACGATCCTGCAGCGGCAGTGGTAGTTGTTCTGGTTTCGGGCGTTGATGATGACCGAGCCGTCCGGGAGCTCGTAGGGCTGAGGGGAGAGGACAGGGCTCAGCACCCGGGCGCCGGGCCTCGCGGGCCCCACGGGGCGGCGGGCGGGCTCCCGACCTGGCACTCGTCGGGGTTGAAGTCGTGCTCGTGCTTGGGCTGGCCGAAGGGAAGGCCGCTCACGCCGCTCCCGTAGCGCCAGGACGCCCCGTGGTCGTCACTGAGCAGGCAGAAGACCCCGTCCCGCTCCAGCGTGCCGTGCCCGCACACGATGAGCCGGCCCTTGCCCGGCTCCCGCCGCTTCTGCGGGGAGAGGGCGCGCGCGGGGTCACGGGGGCGGGGAGAGGGCTTGCCTGAGCTTAGTGACCCCGGCCCGAAACAAAAGGGTAGTCAGGCTGGAACACAGCTCCACTCGGCAGGAAACTTCTCGCCGGGGACCGCGCCAGGCGCTGGGGGAAGGCCAGATGAAGGAAGGATGGATGAGGGAAAACGGCTCATCCTCCCTAAACGCAGTGCTCACCTGAGCACTCCCTACACAGCCCAGGCGACTCAACTCCTCATCCTCCCCATCCCACTGCCTGATGCTGGAACTGCAGGCGCGCTTTCCACCCCCCTCAAGACAGGGTTTCTCCGTGTGGCCCTGGCTGTCCTGGAACTCACTCCATAGACCAGGCTGGCCTCGAACGCAGAGATCTGCCTGCCTCTGCCTCCCCACGCTCAGTACTCTTTTCTGTTCCTTTTCCTTTTGTGTGCGTGTATGGGGGGGACACGTCTCTCTGTGAAGACTGGCTTGGAACTGACAGTGTAGCCCCCAGGCTAGCCCTTAACTCATAGTAGTGATTTTCTTGCCTTAGTTTTCGCTGTTGTTCTTGAATAAATGTCTGGTTAGCTACACAGAGAAACAGATTCCACTGTGACACTCTCACACACACATGTATCATGCCTGGTTCTCATGCCCTCCCCACTGGACGCTTCCTAGACTCGTGGTGTGTCCACCCAGCCTGGGCACCGGGCACTGAGCCACAGGCACGTGTCAGCCACCGGCCACCCAAGCGGCCCCCGCCCAGGTGAGCACAGGTCTGCTTCCCAGGGGTCCCACCCAGGGAAGACTGGGCTTGGCCCCCTCCTTCTCCCCATCCCCAGGGTGAACACCTGGATGCCAGAGCCGGGGCCGGGGGCAAACATCTCTGTGCCGACCTCCTCGGAGAGGTTGCGCGGCGGGCTCCAGGAGACGCCGTCGTCCTTGCTCCATACCAGCATGGTGGAGGCCACCTGGCAGCTGACCTTGTGAGCGCACAGGGTGTACACGAGGAACACCACCCCCGTGTCCGCGTCGCTCACCACCGCCCCGAGGTTCAGCCCGTCCGAGGCCTCCCCGTCGTCCACGATGAAGGCTGTGGAGGACCACGTGCTGCCTGGGGAGGAGGGAAAAGAGCAGGGTGGCTTCCTGCCCCCCAGGGCCTCGGCGGCACGGAACCCCGTGTCTTCCTTCTCTGACAGTACTTCCTGCCCACCGCACCCAGCTGCAGAATTCCCACCCCAAACCTCGGCGGGAGCAGTTCTGGACGCTTCTCCTAACCCAGGAGGGAGCCAGGCCTCTAGCTTCTCTCTCTGGGGGGTCGGGCTGGCGAAGGGGCCCCCACCCCGCCCTGCGGCCACCCATGCACCCCCGCCCTGCGGCCACCCAGCCACGCCACCCAGCAGCAGCCGCTCTCCCCCCCGGGGCGCCTGTACCCTGGTCCGTGGACCTCCTCATGGCGATGAACTTGGCGCCCTGGTCGGCGGCCGACTTCTTCCTGGCCTCGGCGAAGGCGAGGAGGGTGCCGCGCGGGGTGGCGGCGATGAGCGGGATGCGGAAAGTGTCCACCGAGCCGATCTGCCTCCCACTCAGCCACAGCAGCTGCTCCATGGTCACCAGCGGCTGCACCTGCGCGGACGGACGCCTCAGCGCGGGGCACGCGCGGGCTGCCCGGGGGGGGGGGGCGCCCTCGGGGACCCAGGACGAGCGGGGGTGGGGGCGGGGAGGCCGGCCCGCGGGCGCAGCGGGGCTCACCAGGCTGAAGTCCTCCTCCGCCGCGGACCGCGCCGCGGACAGCAGGAGCAGGAGGCCCGCCGCGAGCCCCCGGGCCCCGCGGCCCGACCAGCAGCGGCTCAGCGGCGGCCCCGCCATCGCCCGCGGGAGCCCCGTCCGCGAACCCGGCGACCCGCGGGAGCCGTCAGCTGACCGCGGCCCTTTAAAGGCGCGCACGTCACTCGGCCCCGCCCCCTGCGAGCCGCCGCGACTCGGGCGGTGCTCCTAGTCGCCCGCCCTCGGCACGTGACCCGGGGGGGGCGGGCCCAGCTCGAGGGAGACTCGTTATTGGCTCTCCTGCCCGCGACGCGGCGAAGGGGCGGGGCGTGTCTTAAAGCAACAGGCGGAGAGGAAAAAAGACTGAAAAACACTCCAACGGGATGGCAGGTCTGTAACCCCAGCACAGAGACAGGCGGAGCTCTAGAGTTCGAGGCCAGCCTGGTCTGCGGAGTGAGTTCCAGGACAGCCAGGGCTACACGGAGAGACCCTGTCCCAAAAAAACAAAACCAACCAACTAAACAAACAAAAAAGACATGTGGGTTAGCATGTGACTCAGGGTTGGGTGACGTTCTACGTTATGTCAAGCTCCGGGTCCAGTCCTCGTCGCCACCCAAGTCAGGCTGCACACCTGCAGTGCCAAGATTCGGGAGAGGGAGGATCAGAAATCCCGTGTCTCAGAGACTCAAGGCCAGACTGGGCTAGGACACGCACGCACGCACATACACGCACGCACGCACACAGGTGTGGGCACACAAGCTCACGCCAGCCTCTCCCAGGTGTCTTGTCAGGTGGGGCTGACAGGGCGTCCTGCATACCTAGCCGTGGACACCTTAGTCACAAACCAGTCAGTTTCTGGTTCTGGGTGGATCACACACAAGGCTAGGGATTCAGTGTTTGCCAAGTATGCCAAAGGCCCTGGGTCCGACTGTCCCCGCCCCCACTTCACACACACACACACACACACACACACACACACACACACGGGGAAACAGACCAGGGCACATGCTTCGGAACTGCGTGACATTTGGTTGGCCACGTTTGTTGACTGTGATCTGAATCCAGAACCTAAAATTACGGGTGCTGCTTTGAGGGTGCACAAGTGCTGGACATATCCCGGAGGTCAGAAAGGGCAAAGCAGTACCTCACAGGACTCATCCAGGACTTTTAAACGGACTGCAACTCTCTCCTCCAGCGGAACCAGGGACCCAGCGCTGGATAGAATGTCCCTCGCCCCCTAGCTGGGCTTCCCAGGGCTTCACAGTTTTACACTTCTGAAGTACCACCTCAGGGCTGAGGCTCAGCCAGAGCCAAACATCCACAAGACTTCTCACAACTCTAACTCAGTTCCGGTGACTACGATGCCCTCTTCTGGCCTTCTCGGGCACTGCGAGGGGAGTGTGGCCACCGGTAAATACCCGGATGGCCCCAATGTGCATAAGCCCAGGAGTTGCACTGATTAGAATCACCAGGTTAAATAAGCAACTGTTGAATGAAGGAATGTATGTATGAATGAATGAACAGATGGATGGATGAATGAAAGAAGAGCCTCACACAAAAAATAAAGAAAATGTAATATTAGCCGGGCGTTGGTGGCACACACCCTAGATCCCAGCACTCAGGAGGCTGAGGCAGGGGGTCTCTGTGAGTTCGAGGCCAGCCTGGTCTACAGAGCAAGTTCTAGGACAGCCAGGGTTACACAGAGAAACCTTGTCAAGAAAAAAACAAGGGGTGACTTGAATTCCCGATCCTCCTGCCTCCACCTCCCAAGTGCTGGGACAACAGCCATGAGTCCTAGGCCATGCTGAATCTGGAGACAGAGTCTGGGGACCCTCCCACGCTAGGCAGGCACCTGAGCAGTTGGGGTTCAGCCCCAGCCCCCTAGCTGCAGTCCCTGAACTAATTTCCTTTCCTGGGTCTGGAACCCTGTGATGGTAGTCTGGACTAAATCAAAGAGAAGTGAGCTTGAGCTGAAAATGAAACCGTGCTTAGCAGGAATATAAAATATTAATTTTTAATAAAATCTGTTTTCTACAAAACTGTGATTGTTAAGGCACATGGTGACATTTCTGTACAGGAGGGCTGCAGGCCGGTCACGATCGTCTCTCACTTCTTCCTCTTCTTGTCCCCAGCGGGTGCCTCATTCTTCTTGCCCAGAATCTTCAGAAGCGCCTTGGGCATGTAGTAAGGCCGCTCCTGGGAGCCGTCGTTTCTCTCCAGGTCCTCCACTGAGCAGCAGAGTAGACCAGTTAGGGTGGGTCTCAATAAGTGGCACCCTGTGGCACCCCAGAAATGCTCTGCGGTGTGTAGACCAAACAGCCTGGCCTCCTGGGCCACGGCAGAGTGTAGAAAACTCACGGTAGTTTTCTACAACCTCTTCAAGTGAAGTGGGATAAATTACTGTGCATTTCATAGGGTGACAACGGGGGGGGGGGAGGGGTGTCAGGTCACCATGGTGGCTTTCCTCTGCAATCCCCGCAGGTGCAGGGAGACAGGAGGACTTTGCATACAAGGCCAGCCTGAGCTCTACACAGCAAAGCACTGTCTCGGGACTGGTCCTGCATCTCCATGGCTGGGAGGCAGAGGCCGAAAGATTGTTTGAGTTGGAGCTAGCCTCGTCTATACGGAGTAGGATCCAGCCAGCCAAGAATACACAGAGAGGGCCTATGTAAACAATAAAGTTTAGCTAACCAACAAACCCCATAAGACAACAAAATGTTCATGTCAATTGCTGAGTGCAAGGCCGTGGGAATGGCCCGATGGTGGGCATTGCTGCTTTGCCGGCACAAGGCTCTGGCTTCTATACACGGTCACTGTCGTCACCAGGACAACAAGCACCATGATTCCAGCACCTGCGGGCTGAGGCAGCAGTTTGAGCTAGCCTTAGTTATAACTAGCTCCTGTCCAGCCTGTGCTATGTAGTGTGACCCTGTCTCATCTTCCTGCATGCTCCTGCCCTCTAAGAAACTAAATAAAAGAAGAAAGAAAACGCCTAACTACGACTGCCTCCTGGAAAGTGCTAACCCCTACCTCCATTTCTCAGCCAGGCCTCGGTCTGAGGAGGTCCCCTCTCTGAGAACACCCAGGCTTTGTTCCTTGCTTTTCCCCTCAAACCTCCATCCTTGGGATGTCTGAAGACATTCCCTCTGACCCATTCAGTTCACGAAGCTACAAGCAACTGGTCTCCAAGAGACGCCTGGAGAGTCAAGAGGTTTCCAGGGGGGAGGCGGTTGCAGGGGGGGGGACACACTCACGGAAGCAGAGGAAGAGCGTGTCTACACACATGCCGAAAACGCTGAAGAAGCCACTGGCGATGACGTAGGCCCCCAGGATGGAGGTCTGCAAAGAAACAAGACCGACTGGGACCCCTGGGCGCCCCTGGGGACCCGGGTGGGCCAGAGGGGCGTCACTCACCATGATGGGCAGCCAGTAATAGTTAAGGTTGGGGTTCTCGAAGTCTCTCCCCAGACCCTTGATGCGGCCAGAGAAAAAGAAGAAGGACAGGACGCCTGCGGGAGAGAGTCCGGGGTCAGCGCTGTTCTCTAAGGACCCCCTTCCCACACCCCAGGGGACACCTGACACTGAGAACCCCGGATCGACCCTTACCGACACCTCCGACCACCAGCAGCTTCCCAAAGAAGAGCAGCAGATCTGTGACCTTATCCAGGACAACAACCCTGTGTGGAAGCCAGGGCAGACAGGGGTGAGGAGCCGGGGGGGGGGGGTGAGGAGCGGGCAGGGGTGCGGGCCACGAGGCAGCTCTAGCCCCCTCTCAAGATGGCGATGCCGAGCAGGGGAGCCAGCATGCGGCCTTTCTGAGCTCTCTGTCCCTGAGGCAGGTGTTGGGATGGGAGAAGTGGGGAGAGGACCCCCGGGGGCAGCCTCACCTGACAATGTTCCTCATGAGCAGCATGAAGGCATTTTTGGCTGAGACACAGAAATTCTTCCCATAGATGGCGATCTAAGGGGAGCAGGGAAGGTCAGGGCCACACTCCAGCGAGCTTGCCCACAGGCTGGCGGAGCCAAGGGGCACAGGGCAGGGGGTTGCTTGGGGCCATGCTCACCATGATGTAGGCATTGCGGTTGAGAAACTTAATAAACTTCTCCAGACACCAGAGGCAGCACTTGAAGCAGCAGAGGATGCAGCGGGCCACAGGGTTTTGGGCTCCTGCGGACAAAGGGAGGCCGCTGGCTCCTGCCTGCAGGGCCCTCTCCCAGGCTCCCTCCCCGCCCCCGCCCCTGCCCCCACCGCCCAGTCACCTCTCAGCTTGTGGTCGATGTACTCGAGGATGATCCGGGCTATTTGCACAAGGGTCAGGATGAGGGCTCCAAATGCCAGCGAGCCGGTGTGGTAACTGCAGAGGGCAATTAGGTAAGCTGAGGCACACCGGCACACTGCCCGGCACTCCTACGGCTGACATCTCCCTAGGGGGCCTCCCATGGCTCACCGGAGGGTGCGGATGAAGGCCGAGCACAAGGGGAAGGCAGGGATGTCTCGAGGCTTGTGAAAGGCCCAGTAGAAGGAGGCGAAGGCCCCAGCAAGGACACACTGGCCCAGGGCCAGGACCCAGTTGACAGTCCAGAAGAGCCCCAGGACCCCGTAGATTTGCAGGTTGAAGAGAGAACGCTGGGCTAGGCCCGTGGACGAGTAGCCCTGGAAGACGCACGTGAGCTCTTCGCACGAGGAGTTGTTGGGTGTGGCCTGGGGGTGACAAGGACACAGCAGATGACAAGGAGCTGCAGGCAGATCCTTGGCCGTCCCTGTGGCTAGCGGCCTCCTCCAGACGCAGAGCGCCTCAGCCCTGCCACGGCGTGACCGACCAGCTTCCTGCTTCCAGCCCGGCACAGGAGCTATCCAGAGCGCCTGGGGCCAGCCAGTGTGTGGGCGCTTTCAGCCCGCTCTCCCTCTTGCTCTCACAGCAGCCTCCTAGAGAGGCCTCTGCCGCCACCAAGACACTGTGGGCATTTAATGACACCAAAGTGATTCTGTTGTCCATGACAATGAAACGGTCAGTGTGTGTGTGTGGTGCATATATGTGTATGTATGCAAGTATGTGTGCATGTTAGTGTGGTGCAGTGTGTGTAAGCGTGTGTATGTGTGGTGCATGCGTGTTTACCCACATTTTTTTTTTTTTTTCAGGACGGAACACCAATCCTCACACAACCTGCAAAACCCACACACAAAGCTGAGCTTCATGTCCAGCTTTCATTGGACTTCCTCCTCCTCCTTCCTCTTCTCCCCTTTCTCCCTGTTCCTGGTGTGGAATGGGGGGCTTCTTGAACAGAAGACAGCTTTTAGCCTCGTCCTCAGCTCTACCTTTCGGTCGTCTGTTAAGGGCTGGGGAAGTGTACCAGTTGGTGGAGGCTTGCCTGCCAAGCCCAAGGCCATCACATAAGACCCTGCGTAAGGTGCCGGGTGCGGCAGCACACGCCTGTGGTCCCAGCACTCGGGACTCAGGGGCAGGCGGATCTCTGCGTTCAAGGCCAATCTGGCCTACATAATGAGTTCCAGGAACAGCCAAGGCTACACATAGACAAAAAAATGTACATAAATAAATCATTTTTTTAAAACATGCATGTTTGGGCACACCTGTAATCACAGCACATGGGAGGTAGAGTCAGGAGGATCAGAAGTTCAAGGTCAACCTTTGTCACATAGCAAGTTCTAGGCCAGCCTGAACTGCATGAGACCCTGTCTATAAGTAGATAAACAAACAAACAAATGCTCTTTGAGATGCACCTTACCGCACTTACAGGTAAAGTGGCAGAGTCAGAATCTGTATTCAAATTACCTCGTGCTACCATACCCCTGTAATCCCAACGCTCAAGGAAGCTGGGGCAGGGGGATCACCACGAATGTGGGCCAGCATGGGCTACAGAGTAAGTTTCAGGCCAGCCTGGAAAGAAAGAAAGAAAGAAAAAAAGGAGAGAAAGAGAGAGGGAGACAGAAAGAGGAAGAGAGGAGAGAGAGAGTGCGCACGAGCGAGCTAAGCCTGCCTCTGTGGATGAACTCACTGGCTGCTCCCACAAGCGAGCCGGGCTCCGTTCCCAGCTCCCACATGGGGGCTCATACCATCTGCAGCTCTAGTTCCAGGGGACCCGACGCCCTCTTCTGGCCTCTTTAGGCAGCAAGTACCATGTGGAGCACAGACGCGCATGTAGGCCTGACACTCACATGCATAATGATAAAATGAGAGAAATAATAACTCTTAAAAAGGGAGAAAATATTTTTTTAACTGCCTAGAGGCTCGTGGTGCAGCCTCTGATGGAGTGCTTGGCCAGGACTCTGCAAAACTCCGGAAGTTACAGGTGGAGGCTGGGAGAGAGACTGCAAGTCCCCGGGGATGGTTAAGAATGTAGCTCATGGGGCTGAAGAGGTGGCTCAGTGGTTAAGAGCACTGTCTGCTCTTCCAAAGGTCCTGAGTTCAATTCCCAGCAACCACATGGTGGCTCACAACCATCTATAATGTGAACGGATTCCCTCTTCTGGCAGGTGTAAATGCAGATGAAACACTCATACACATAAAATAAATAAATCACGCCTGAGGCCCTGGGCTCAAACTCTAACATTGCAGAAGCCGAGGAGGGAAAGGAGAAGGGGCTTCTTACAGGAAGCTGTGGGATCTGGGCGAAGGGATTCACCACCTGCGGGCGGTTCTGCTTAGGAACAATTTAGAACTAAACAAATCCAGAGAAGACGGTTTCTGGGAAAGAGCCCAGCTTTGGAATAACGCCGCAGCATTTGGGAGGCAGAGACAGGTGGATCTGTGCGAGTTTGAGGCCATATCGAGTAGGCCAGTTAGGGCTATATGGTGAGACCCTGATTCAAGAAAGAAAAAGGAAGGAAAAGAGAGAGAGCGCAAAAAGCCCCCCTTTCCAGCAGACCACTGTGGGGGTGTCAGGATGAGTGAGGACGAAAACCAGGTGCCCTGACGCAGAACACAGTGTGTCTTTTACAAACCTAGAGGAGCCTTCTGGTTTCTGTGCGGGGATTCTTTGTTTGTTCGTTTGTGTACTTTGTTTTGTTTTTTGAGGCAGGGTTTCTCTGTGTAGCCTTAGCTGTCCTGCTCTATAAGAAGAGTCCAGGACAGCCAGGGCTCCGAAGAGAAACCCTGTCTCGGAAAACCAAAAACAACAGAACCAGCCTGTTTCTCCACTTGCGGCTTTTTGCTCTGCTTCTTCGAGATAGCCCCACGTAGCTCAGGCTGGCCTCAGACTGGCTGTGTAACAGAGCTGGCGCTGAGCTCCGCTTGGGAGGTGGGCAGACAGGGAAAGTACAGACATGTCCCCCCACCCCCGAGTTCCTCCAGGCGCGCCCCCCCCCCCGCCTTCCCAGTGCCTGTCCCTGGGACTTGGAGAACATAAGACAGTGCAGCCCGCTGGGACCTCCGTCAGCTCGGAGACACTGTGCCCTGCACTGGACCAAGGCCAGAACACTCCCAAACTAGCCACCCAGACTAGCATCGGCAGTGGGAGGAGCCCCGGAGGAGGAAGTAAGTGTTGGACAGCCTGGAGAGAAGTCGGACGCTGCTCAGCCTCCCACCTTCCCTTCAGGTTTCCTGTCTCCACCTCACTGTCACAGAACGGGTGCCTCAGCTCCAGAGCTAAGGGAGTTCCCATGCGTGTGAGAGTCCCTGCCCTCTCGGGCCTTTCTGCACCAGAGGAAATGCGGGCTCCCTGACCCCGAGGCCCCCTCAGCACCCACCCCAGCCCTTCTCACCAAGGGGTCACAAGACTTGTTCACAGGTGCGTCCTCACAGCCTGGTGTGCTGGTGTTGTATACCCAATAGACGTACTGAGGTTGCCCGGATGTGGCCAGGTACCCAGAGAGGAGTCAAGGAAAGCATGGCGCCAGCTGTCAGCCCCAGGACACCCTGAAATGGCTGCCCCCGGGACCCTACACCGGAGGCTGGCATTCAACCCACGCTGTCCCTCGCCCCCCAGCCCCCTCACACCCCCGCACAGGACCAGTCTGCCCTCCCCCCATCCCGCCCAGAGCTCCAGTGGGGGCTGTGTAAAGGATACAGGGCGGTCACGGCCCAGTAGCCAATGCAAATGACCAAGAGGACGAAGGTGACCAGAGGGTAGAACATAGTTGACATCATCTGCCCCACCGCCCTGTGGGAAGAGAGTGGTCCGCCCGAGCCTCAGCCCTGTGCCTCGTCTCCCCGTGGACCCGTCTCCGGCCCGCTTGTTTCTCCAGAAACAGAGCCAAGGCTCTCATCTTCCATGCCCTGTTCCAGGCGGGGTACGCAGCAGAGCGAGCGCCTCGGCTCCCCGGGGTCTGGTGCCATGTTCTCCGCACTTAGCCAGCACTAATGGATTTGGTCCTCAGAAGCACCCCCGGCAGGTAAAGGCTGATGTTTAGAGCGTCTTACAACAGGGAGCCTGGGCGTGGTGGCACATACTTTCCCTTCCGGGACCGGGAGGCCGAGGTAGCAGGCTGCCACCAGTTTGAGGGTAGTCTGGGCTAAACGGCGAGACGCGGCCTCACAGGAATGGCAGGGGTAGGGGGTGGCACAGGAGCTTGCCTACAGGAGGCCTGAGTTAGAGCCACAGCGCGGTGTAAATGAGGCCTGGTGGTACTCGCCCACCACTGGGGGCAGATGCAGAAGGATGTATTCAAGGACATCTTCAACACTATGGTGAGTTTGAGGCCAACCTTTGCTGCCCCGAGACTCTCATGACCACCTTGTGGGGCAGGGGGACAGGAGTTCAAGGTCAGCCTCACTTACATAGCTGCTTTGCCATTGGTCTGGGCTACAGAGATGGCTCTGCAGTTAAGAGCATGCATGCATGGGCTGCTCTCTCTGAGGGCTTGAGCTCGGTTCCCAGCACCCACATGGTGGCTCACAACTGTGTGTAATTCCAGTTCCAGAGGATTCAGCGCCCTCTCCCGACCTTCACGGGTATCAGGCCTGTGGTGCAAAACACCCATACATAAAGCAACAGTGAATAAACCTTTTTTGTTTGCTTGTTTGTTTTTTGAGACAGGGGTTTTTTGGTGTAGGCTTGGCTGTACTGGACTGGCTGTGTAGACCAGGCTGGCCTCGAACTCACAGAGATCTGCCTGCCTCTGCCTCCCTGAGTGCTGGGATTACAAGTGTTCGCCACGGCGCCCCTGCTCCATAAGTAAATCTTACCCTCTCCCAATGACAACAAAAGAAATCAGACAGGGAAACTGAGGCCCTAAGAGGCTGAAGCGACAGGCAGTGGTGGTGCACGCCTTCAGTCTTAGCACTGGACAGGCCCAGAGGCAAGTGGATCTCTGTGAGCTGGAGGCCAGCCTACTCTAGAGTTCTACAGAATCCCACCCTGTCTCAAAAACAAACAAAACCCGCTGCGACTCAGTGTTACCCGCTGGACAGTTCTGCCTTTCTCCTCTGGGGTTCCCGTGACTTCACCTAGGCCAGCGCCCCTGCCGAAGGCTCCCTCTCCCTCACAGGCGGGCCCTGACCTGCTGGCTTCCTTCAGCAGAGCGATGGCAATTCGGATCCGCTGGCGCAGGAAGATGAGCATGAGCAGCAGGACGCCCTCCAGGATGGCCAGGATAATTACTGCGTGGGGATGGGCAGCAGGCGGTGGTCGCGGTCAGGGCCAGGCTCACCCGTCCAGGGCAGCCCTTGGCGGCCCACGGGCTGGAGGGGGCGGCCCACCGGCTGGAGGGGGCACTCACGCGCAGCCAGCCAGGTCTCCTGCACGCTCTGGTAGGCGCTGAGGTTGGTGGTGAAGCCCACCTGGGAGATGGAGGCACCCTGGTCCCGCAGCACGCGGTACTGTTGGTGGCAGTGGTAGATGCCGTAGGCCAGCACAGCAAGCACGCCAACGATCAGGAGCAGCACCAGGGGCGCCGCCACGAAGCGCAGGAGCAGGATGAACAGCAGGCTCAGCACCAGAGCCACACCCAGGGCCCTGCAGGCAAGGGGCGAGAGCGTGAGGGCCGCTCCCCCACCCAAGCCCTTCTGGGTCCCCCAGATTCCTTTCCTTTCGATCTCAAATGTCTCAAGTGTTCGTAGATTGGTTTTCGGATACAAACAGCCCCTTACCCCCACCCCCGCCTCAGGGTTGGTTCTCAGCTGGCTGCCCTGGGCTCACAGCCCCGGCTCCAGGCTCCACGTGATGACTTGGAGCAAGAGGATCCGGGAAGGGCAGACCCGAGGCGGGGAGGGCAGGGGCTGGCTCCTGGGGAAGCCATGGACTCACACGAGGATCCAGTGCCAGGACTGGGCAAAATCTTCAAAGATCTTCACAGAGATGTCCCGGGAATTGATGCTGTCAAGGAGGCCACTGGAGGGGAGGGGTGGTCAGATGGGGCTGCGGGTAAGAAGGGACATGGGGGCAGGGAGAGGGGGTGTCATCTACCTGATCCCCTTAGAGACAGTGGAGTTATCGATGGAGAATTCGGGTAGGGTGACGTTGATGTTGGGGTAGGGAAAACAGCGCCCCAGGGCTAGAAGAGAGAACAGGGGATGGTGGGGTGAGGGGTTCTGACTCTCCCATCCCAGAGCACTGCCTGGAGAGGGCGCAGTGACGGTGGGCTCTGCTCTTGGCCGGTGTCGTAGCCTGTATTTCCTCTCTGCTGCAGGTGGGATGTCCTCACACCCCATTACCTGGATTCCTGCAATGCCTCCAGCCCTGACCTTGCTATCCTGCTTAGGTCACACCACAGCTCCCATCCTCAGCCCTCAGCTCATGGGGGCCATCTCAGCAGGCTCTGTCATACCCCTGATTTCTGTGAGCGCTCTGCACCCCCGCTGTCACAGCAGAGCCTCTAAGTAGCCTCCCTCAGAGGGTCCCCTCAGTCTCAGCTCAGTCCCTGCCCATCTCCATCTCAGCATCTCCGGCTGGGCCTGTTCTGTGACTTCAGAACCACCGCCAAGCAGGTTTGGATTTATCACTTACATCCCGGTATTGAGGAAAGGAGGCGCGGAGAGGCTGGGTAGCTGGCTGAGTAGCCGGCCGGAGGTCTGCGTGCTGGCAGGCGCTGCGGCTTAAATGCGCATCTGCCTGCTCTGGAGCAGCCCTGGGTGCTTTCCTCACCCCACCTGCCTTGAAAATCTGTCAATTCTCACGCTATCATCTAAAGAGTATCTTCCGCTGAAGAATATAAAAACGATAAAGGCAGGTGGACATGCCGGATTGCCTATCTGCCATCTCGGCGTGGGGACACGCTAGGCAGGAAGGTCAGGAGTCTGGAGCCAGCTGGGCTACGGAATAGGATTTTATCTTTAAAAAAGGCAAACCGGTTACGGTAGGGGTCGGGAAGGAGTGTGAGCTGATGAACGGTGGATTGTGACTGGGCTGCCCAGCCACGCCCATCTGTGAGGTCAGATCCGTTCGTCCAGGCGCGTTTTATTTTAAAAGCCTGTATTTGGAGTTATCGAAGTTTTATTTTTGAGGCAGCGTTCACTGTGTAGGCCCCTGTGGTTCACTGTGAACCAGGCTGGCCTTGAGCCCACAGAGATCCTCCCGCCTCTGCCTCCTGAGAGCCGCGACTGAAGGCGTGCGTCACTGCGCCTGACGGTGACTGCCTTGCCTGCAAGTGCGCATGCGCACCTGTGTGGCAGTGTGGCTCGTGCCGGTGGTGGCCAGAAGAGGGAGTCAGAGCCCCTGCTCTGTGGGTGTGGGAACCGGGGCAACAAGCGCCTCTCCAGCCTCGCCCGCGGGCCTCAAGGTTTTTTGTTACCGTCCTTCCGATCTGTGCCGGGCTGAGGGTGGAGCCCGGGGCGTTACACAAGCTAGGTGTGTACCACTCAGCTCTTCCCAAAACAAAACGCAGCGTGTGGATGTGTGTGCTGCACAGTGCCCGAGGTGGTTAGAGCACTGGTCTCTGGAGAGCAGTACGTTCCCTCCTTCCACCCTGTGGCTCCGGCAAGCCCTTAGCCGTCAGGCCGTCCCACCGGCCCCGTTTCCTTGTTGTTTTGAGATAGGTTTGTGCTCTGCGTCCCCAGGCTGACCTTCCACAGCCATCCTCCTGCCTGAGCTTCCCTGTCAGCTGTAATTGCAGGCATGTGCCATCTCATTGGCCCAGTGCTCCTTTGACCTCTGGTAAATAGCTCTGATCTCTGCATGGAGACGCAGCTCGAGCAGGGCGTGGCTGCTGCCGTCCTGCACCTGTCCCCAGCACCTGGCACATAGCTGCACACCAGGCAGCAATCATCTGACTCTAGGGTCCTGAGGCGGGGACAAAGGCCTGCTGCTCACGTCTGAGCCCCCACTGGCATGCGGGGAGGCTTCTCTCCCTCTGGGCCTGCTCCCTTCATTTGAGAAATGAAAATACTGGCTGAGTCGATGTCTGACTGGGTAGGGCAGTGCTCCTCACCTGGAGAAGAAGGAAGAAGGAAACTGGGGCAGAGCTCCTTCTGCAGGCTTTCCATCACTCCCTGCGGTGCAGAACACACAGGCACAGATGCAGGGCAGAATCACAAGTACCATCACCTCCACCATCATCACCATCACCACCATCTCCACCATCACCACCATCATCACTGCCACCTCCATTACCATCACCACCACCTCTTCAACCATCACCATCACCTCCACCACCATCACCACACCTCCACCATCACCACACCTCCACCATCACCACCACCTCCACTATCATCACCACCACCATCACCTCCACCATCATCACCATTACCTCCACCATCACCACCACCTTCATCATCACCACCTCCACCACCATCACTTCCACCATCACCACCACCTCCATTACCATCACCATCACCTCCACCATCATCACCACCACCATCACTTCCACCATCACCACCACCTTCATCATCACCACCTCCACCACCATCACCTCCACCATCATCACCATTACCTCCACCATCACCACCACCTTCATCATCACCACTTCCACCACCATCATCTCCACCATCACCACCACCTTCATCATCACCACCTCCACCACCATCACTATCTCCTGCCACGACTGCCATCACCACCACCACCATGTCGGCCACAACTTCTGCCACACCAAGGCTCAGACTGGCCCATCCCTCCTTGGAGCCCAGCTGCCCCTACCACACCGACCACCTGGACCCTCTCCAGCAACAGTGAAGGGATTACCGTATTAGGGTCTACCCCCGGCTGGCAAACATTCCTGTCCTTATAGACTTCACCGACTGTCTGTGAGAGCTGGAGCCCCTCCACGGTCCACAGGTCCTGTGGGCAGGAGGAGACGCACACCTGCGGGCACAGAGCGAGCTCAGGGACTGGCCCCGAGCGCCTTGGGGACAGGCGGGGCTCTGGAAGGCCCTGGCTTCTGACCTGGGGGGTGGGGCACTGGAGGCCGTTCTGAGCGAGGGAGATGACGTTGGCGGCTACGACACAGCGGAGGATGTTGAAGTACAGAACGAAGGGTTTATCCCTGCAGGGAGAGAGGATGGTGCCCGTCAGGGCCAGGGCAGGCGCGGGCGTCACCCTCTCAGCACACAGACATCCTGTGGGCCAAACCAGTTACATCCAGCTCCTGGCCCAGCTGGGAAGGTAAGGAAGACCCAAGGACCACACTGGGTCCTCAGGCTACAACAGCCTGCGTGTGGCTGACAGGTGGATTCCGCCCACTCCTGAGGCAGCTTTATGACATTGAACAAGGCGGATGATGGTAGGCATCACTTCAGGAGGCTTAGCAGTTTGGGTGTGAAGCGCCCCGCCTTCCTGGAGCACTTTGAGTGCTCAAGGAGTGTCAGCAGCTCGTCCTTTCCCGGGCGTTTCCTGCTTGACCTCTGGAAGCCGGGACTGCCTCCATGGAGGAAGTTAAACCTCAGAGAGGCTGAGGGAGCTGCTCCAGGTCACAGCACCCAAACTTGTCCCAGATGAACACTCGGACACTGACGTCCTTACTCTAAGCCCTTAAACTGGCTCCGCGCCGTCTCAGTCCTGGGAAGGCAAGCCAAGGACGTCTCCGTGTGGCCCGTGGTGCTTGGGCTCCAGGAGACGGAGGCTGGGGCTGGCTCTTTTATCTGGCTTGGGCTCGTCTCCTGACCCCACGCTCTGCCTCCTCCCTCATACTCACTTGTTCGCCCCCACGCCGCAGTAGGCCCCGGTGGAGTTCCTGGGGTACAGCACCTGCCGAGGGTCTCCGTACGCCCAGGCTGGAGACAGGGACACACCACAGAATCACAGGGAGGCGGAGGCTGGGGGCGGGCCGCGCGGAGGGATCTCTTCCTGGTTCCTGCTCCTCGCCCTCAGCCCCCAGCTCTGAGCAGCTGGAAACTTACCCACAAGCCCCACCACAATGTAACCCACGATGAAGAGCAGGAAGAGGACACAGCAGACAATGTCTGTGCAGCCCCTGGGGAGAGACAGACGTCTGAGCTGGGTGTGCATAAGGATTGTGTGAGGAGTTTGGGGGTGCAACTGTGGGGCCTGGTCTGGGAGTTCATGGGCTGGAGGATTGGAGAATGCTAGAAAGATTGCCATTCTAGTTTTGTTGTTGTTGTTGTTTGTTTGTTTCTCAAGAAAGAGTTTCTCTATGTAGCCTTGGCTGTCCTGGACTCACTTGTAGACAAGGCTGGCCTTGAACTCATAGAGATCCCCCTGACTCTGAATGCTGGGACTAAAGGCATGCACCACCGCACCCGGCTAGATTGGCATTCTTTTTATGTTTTTCCAGACATGGTTTCTCTGTGTAGCCCTGGTTGTCCTGGGATTCGCTTTGTAGACCAAGCAGGCCTTGAATTCAGGGATCTGCCGGCCTCTGCCTCCCAAGTGCTGGGATTAAAGGCGTGCCATCACTGCCTAGCAAGATTGACATTCTTTATCTATTTAAAAAAAAGCTTTTCTTAGGCTGGGGATTCTTCTGATGAAATATAGCACAAACACACACACACACACACACACACACACACACACACAGTGCTTGCAAATGCTTACCCTGGTGAGTTTTCCTCAACTGTAACATACCTGAGTAGCTGGCACCCAAGGGAAGAACAGAATGACCCCAGCACTCTGAGGCCCCTCAGGCCCCTTCAGAGAGCACCGATGCCACGGTGGACCAGGCTCCTGAAGCACAGACAAGCCAATCCTGCCCGCATCCCCCCGGGGACATTACCCACCACGCACCTGTTTTTGATGGGGCCTCGAAAGGACGGGTCATATTTGGCTGCTTTCCCTGAGGGTGGGAGCGGAGAAGGAGGTACTGAAGGTCTCTCCAGATCCTGTCCCTCTCAGACATCCCTTAGTGCCATCCTGTCTAGCCGGCTCGCAGGAGGAGGACACTGGGGAGCTGGCGAGCGAACAGCCCAATGGTTGCCAGCTCTGGCGTCCACCCAGCAACAGGTGGATGGTGGGCCCTTCAGCTTGGCCAGTGTTGGATATTGAACCTGTGGCTTCCTGTGTGTGTGCCACCCAGCTGTGACCACAGCCAATAATTTTATTTGTTTATGTAATTTTGGCTTTCTCGAGACGGGGTTTCTTTGTGCCATTTTGGCTTCCTGGAACTCACTCTGTAGACCAGGCTGGCCTCGAACTCACAGATACCCGCCTGCCTCTGCCTCCTGAATGCTGGGATCAGAGTCATGTACCACCACGGCCAGACCACACCATTTATTTTTACTTATACTTTGTATTTCCGACTGGATCTTGCTCAGTCCCCCAAACTGGCCTTGAACTTGCCACCCTCCTGCATCAGCCTCTGGATTAGTTTTAATAATGGGCTTCTGGAGGTGTCTCTCAAAGGTTTCTGAGTCACACTCAAGGCCGTCTGAGTAGAAGGTGGCCCCCTCCTCGGCCAGCCTCTGGAGCTCGCTCTCAGTGGCTCTCAGGCTCCCATCCTGTCTCTGTCCTACAGTCTGGTCCAGGTCCTCTCTGGACCATCCAGTTTGGGAGCCCCTCAGGGCACCGTAGTCATCCCGGCAGCCAAGGTCCTGTCTCGGCCCTCTGGCCCAAGGACTTGACAATGAAAGGAGAGTGGAAGGTGTGGAAGCCCTCAGGGCATGGGGAGGAAGCAAGGGCTCTGCCGACCCTCCACGGCTCTGGGTAGTTAGCCAGCTTGACACCTGAGCAGGCTGCTGGGGTTGTGGCCATGTCCTGTTCCTGGTCCTCCCTGAGTACACAGGGGAGGGGGTGGGGCCGGGCTGCCAGGGTCCTGCTGGACACTGACGGAGGGCCGAGGGCTGGGCTAGCCTGGGGCAGGTATCTTCTTTCTTGGGTATTCTGGACTCTGTCCCACCCAGGCTCATGGACTCAGAGTCAATGATTGACCCAAAGCTGCTCCAGGAAGTTTTCTGTGGCGTTCTGGCCTTTCCGAGGTCTCCTAGGGGACAGCAGCCCCACCTAGAGGAGGCCCAACCCTCAGCCGTCCCGTTCGGTCTGCTGTCCTCAGCCCTTCCTTCTCTGGACTTGCGGGAAAGACTTCCAGGCTTTTTACTTTAGCAGTTCTGGAAACAGGCCCCTGCTTCCTCTCTCCTCAGGCCTCAGCCTCCACAGGGCCTGGCCCCTGTTCCTTAGAGCGCCCCACAGAGGCTCCCTACTTCTTCCCAACAGAAACCTTAGGGCAGGTGTCCCCCTACTCTCCGTCAGCCCTGAGACCCCACTTCTCTCAGGGCCACCAGCAGGCACACCCCAGCAGCTCAGGGTCCCCACTCTCCCACCTCACGGAATCCTGGCAGGCTGAGCGCAGAAGTTCCCGCCCCCTGCTCCTCACAAGGACTTGGGAGCTCCCCAAGTCTTCACAGACCCCCAGCACCTTCGCTCCTCAGAGACCCAGAGTCTAAGCGAGCGCTCCCAACTCACAGGCGCCCCCCGGCTTCAAGCCTGGGAGGCCCCGCGGCACGGGACACTGCTGACCCCGAGTCAGGAAGCTTCAGGACCCCAACCTGCCTCCTAACCACGCAGGCTTTGTTGGCTCGGGCTCTGCCCTTGGGGGACCGGTAGCCCAGGCCTGACCAGCGCTGGCGCCACACACAGAGGCCAGCTCCAACTTCTGCACACCCAGATCCCGCTTTAGTATGCCAGACCTTTGCTGTGGCCTGGACCACCCTCCCGTGGCCGGGGACCGGGTTCTGTCTCTTTCCGTTGGCTCCTGTTTTCCCGGAGCCTCGCCTCTGACCCAGGACTCCGGTCCCTCCGCCGGGAGCCAGCCTCAGCCCCGCGGTCTGCAGAGCGCAGCCACCTCCCCAGAGCGCAGGCCTCTCACCCCGGCCTTACCGCACGCCTCGCTGTCATCCTGCTTTCCCCCCATGGCTCAGTCTCCGGAGTGATTGCAGCCAGGGAGACCTGGCCGCTCACCTGCCGCCCGCCCCGCCCTCTCACGTCACAGCCCCACCCCCGGCCGTGGTCCCCGGGCAGTTCCTTCTCCGGATCCCAGGCCAGCCTTCGGGATCCTGCGCCTGGCACCCGGCTTCGGCGGCCGCTGGCGGCGTAGGCAGCGGCGCGCAGCAGGAAGAAACTGGAGTACTTCGATAAGAAAACACAGTAATTTTTCCAGGTACCTCGGCTGTGGCACGCCCAAACCTCAGGGCTGCGGCTTGCCTTTACCTAAATCCCTGTGGCCAATGGTCCCTCAGAGCAGTCCGCTCCCGCTTTCCACCCCACCCGTCCCCTCAGCCCTCCTCCTCAATCACCCGACACTTTATTACCAAACCCAACGTTTATTGAGAACACAGAAAATCAGTTGGCAGAGCCGCGGCCAGGCTCAGCAGGGTGTGGCCAGCCCTCAGACCACATCCCCGGGAGGAAGCGGCTCTGGGAGAGGCTGCGGACCCTCCCTCCGGGCCGGCACCGGGGTCTCTGACAGGAATGTGTGAAGCGCCCGCCTGGCTAGGTCTTCAGGTGTTGATGGGGGCCAGGGAGCTGAGCTCCGGCAGCAGCTCAGGGTGGGGGTCCAGCCGAGCCAGGCGGCTCTGCTCCAGTGCGATGGCCTCCGCCGAGTGCTTGCACTTCTCGGAGCCGCACTGGCAGGTGAAGTACTTGCTTTTGATGTCCCAGAACCGGTCACCATAGTCAAACCTGGCAGAGGATACAGGCACAGGAGCCAGGCACTCAGAAGCCACCTCAGGAGCCCTGGGAGCCCTCTCTCAGGAAGATCCCCTCCCACCCAACCACACCTCCAAGTCCTTGTAGGGGCTGTTAACTCACGCTACCCCAGAACTGTCACAAGCGCAGGCTTCCGGCCTCTGGACCCATGAACCAGAACCTCCTGAGGCTGTGTGTGGGGGAGGTGGGCCGCAGCCCAGAGCCGTGCACACTTTGAAGTACTCAACCACTGAGCTAAATGAGCCTATCTTCTGCCCCCTCTTTTTTTAAGATCGAGTCTCCCTCTATAGCCCTGGCTGTCCGGAACTCTCTGTATCATAGACTGGGCTGTCCTTGAACTGCTCCTGCCTCCTGGGTGCTGGGATTAGAACCATGAGCCGCCACATCCGGCTCCTCAGAGAATGAGACCAGGGTCTTACTAAACTGCCCAGGCGGGGCTAGGTAGTTACTTCTGCCTCAGCCTCTCTCAGGTGCTGCCATGAGGCCTGTGGCCAGAACAGGCTGTTCTTTTTCCTTTTTGTTTTTTGAGACAGAGCCCGACTCTGCAGCAGACTGCGATCCTCCCGGCTCAGCCTCCCGAGCACTAACTGTGAATGCCTGCTACCACACCTGCCCTGCACCGTGGGGACAAGCCCAACGGGGGACACTTGTGCACACGGAAGGCTGGTCAGTTTCCACTGGTCTCTGGGTACGAGGAGCCCTCAACCCCCGGCCCCAGGGCAGCTAGGGCGCCTCACCCCAGCTCCTCCCCAGTCCGGATGTCCCTGGAACTGAAGAAGGCGATGCGTGGGAAGCGCAGGTCTTGGTGTAGCATGAAGACCCGGACGGGGATGATGTTGGGGTCACAGAGGTGGTTGATGAAGCGGCTGATGTTGCCATAGTAACGGGCGTCGATGCAGTAAACCTCTCCATCCTGGGGAGGGCAGTTTCTTAACACCCACCTCCCCTCAGCTGCCTGGCTGCTCCCCCCTCCCTGATGCCCCAGTGGCTCCAGAGTGCAGCCTCTGGAAGCAGGGGACCTGGTGCAGCTGGCCCACCTTGTTGTCTAGATCGAAGAGGTAAGAGTCGTCCTCCCTCACGTCGGCCTCAGCATCGGAGATCAGCTCTCCCACATACCTGTCGCACAGAAACTTTGGTTCTCAGTGTGAGTGGGCCCGACTCCGCCCCACATCAAGCCCCGCATTCTCGGCTGCCCCACACTGCAAGCCAGCGGTCACTCAGGCCAGGGAAGGGATGCAGGACACAGTCCAGCAGCTAGGGGTCCCTCTGTACAGCAGCATCAGGAGGAGGGGAGGCAGGGTGGGGGGCTGAGAGGCAAAGGCATGATGGGAAATGCTGAGGGGGAGTGAGACAGGAGCCAGCTGGTCCCTGGATTAGCAGACGTGGTGGCCAGCTGGGTGGAAAGTCGCCAGGCTTGGACACAGCGAGGTGTGGGACACCAGGCCTACCCCACAGGCGGTGGCCATGACAGCTGGGTCAGCCATGAGGATGGCCTTGTGCACAGCAGAGGGAACTTGAGGAGATTAAGGACAGGTGTGGAGTGAGGGCGGGAGAATGAAGACGGAGGCCCTGGGCAGGACAGGTGCTGGCGAGGGCCGTGAGCTGCTCATCTAAAGCAGAGAACACGGAACAAAGAAACTGGGATGTCCTTGGGGCCGGTGACGAGGCTTCTCTGCTCTAATGGCCACAGGGGGCTTTGGTGGGTCTAATGGCCCGAGGAGGTGGACAGGAGGGAGCCGTTCTCCACAGGACAGGCCAGGGAATTAGGCCTGAAAGACGTTTCATAACGAGGCCAGGGACACCCAACGAGCACAGCTCAGACCCGGGTCCGCCTGGCCCCGCATGCTGCAGCCGGGAAGGTGGGTGGAGGCGTGCAGTGTGACGAGGAGCTGGGTTCATGCAGAGTGGACACCCGCTCTGCCCTGGTGCGTAGGGGTCAGCAAAGGAGCTTACTCGCAGATGAACGTGCCCTGGGGGATGGTCTGCAGGGCCCGGACCCCCCAGCCCATCTTGGCCGTGCGGTAGAGCTGCAGTCGCACCCTAGAGGTAGAGAGGGGTCTTGCTGAGGGAGGGGCCCGGGGAGGGCCCGGGAGGGGAGGCCGAGGTGAGGCGGGGTGCCGGGGCGGGCGCCTCACTTGATGCCGCTCTGCACCACGCGGTTCTTGCAGCTTCTCCAGCAGGAGCATGCCTGGTTACACTCAAAGATCAGGGGGGGCTCGATCTTGTTAAACTCCTGGAGCAGCCGCCCGTCCTGGGGTGCGGAGGGAGGGGACAGTGGTTTCTCTGTGGGGCCAAGAGGACTCCACAGGAAACTCCGCTCTGACCCCAGCCCAGGGCACAGGAGGAAGGGTGCCGAGCCTGCAGGCTGAGGTCAGAGACCAGGAAGTAAGCAGGTCTCAGAGTCCATCTGCATGTACCTGGGCAGAGCCCACTGCATTCCCGGCAGGGTCCTAGAGCTTCCTGCCACACCCTGTGTCTTCCCTGCTCCTGTGCGGTGGCCGGGCAGACCTGGCCAGGCGAGGGACACGCACCTTGTCATACCAGCAGCGGATGCTGAGCTGACCGCACAGGCAATTGGAGCTGGAGCAGTCGTCCACACAGGTGCAGTGCTGTGGGGGCACAGGCGGTGAGCGGGATCCTCCCCACCCCCGCCGCCCGGCCCCCCCGGATGCAACCATTCTATCTACTGTGTGTGGGCACCTGCAGGTGGGTGATGTTCCGGTCGATGTTCATGGTGGAGGTCTCGCAGTTCTCGGAGATGTACTTGTAGTCCTCGGGGCACGGCTCCCCATCCACGCCGTTGACGCAAGGGATGGGCACATTCTCGTAGCCGCGGGCCACGTCCCTGCAGAAGGGGCACACAGGCTCAGGCAGGGGCCAGGCACTGCTGAGGGCAAGTGCCAGCTAGTGTACGTGCTCCCTAAGGTCGAAGGTGCCAGTCAGAAGAGGTACTGGCTGGTGGTGACACCTTTAACCCCAGCAAGAGGCAGGCGGACCTCTTAAGAGTTCAAGGCCAGGACTACATAGTGAGACTTTCTTAAAGAAAAACAACAACAAGAGAACAAAGAAACAAAAGACAGCAAGGCCAACACTAACTCGGATAATTATGTCCCCAGTACTGCATGGGCTCTTTGTTCCCACGGAGACTGCGGACTGAGCCCGACAGCACTGCACATGTGAAGCCAATAGATGCTTTCCCGCCAGACTGTTTCCAGCCCCAACCTAAAGAGTTTTCCTTCCTGGGCCAGCGCAGGCCGGCCTCAAACTGCAACGCAGCTGAGAAGGACTACAACTCCTGATTGCCCTGCCCGTGACTCCCAGGTGCCAGGGCTGCAGCTTAGGCCACTAAAGCTGGTCTTTCTACTTTGTAGATTCTTCTTTTTCCCACCCTCTATCCCCCCACCCTGATGGAGACTGATGGAGATCCTTGAATCTAATTTGTTTCTCCTTTGAACTCGTCTGCTAACAAATCACAAACAATCCCCCTGAACAAGCAACCACCACCATCACCCCCATATTTACTTTAGTTCTGTGTACTTCTGAAGGGCCCACAGCAAGAGAATTTACAGCTGCCAGTGGAAAAGAATGAAGCTAATGAAAAAAAAAAACACCTCGCCTAGCAGGGCTGTAGCATTTATGTACTCTCTGAAAACTTCCCAGAATTCCAAACGGCACAAAAATCGCAAAAACTGTCTGCAGCTGGCAAAACCACACCGCTGTACAAGAGGTCCGCTGCTGCGGACGGTCCGAAGCAGCCCCCATCCCCACATCTGGGATTTAAAAGGAAAGCCTTGTGTTTTTTATAGAAACCAACTTTCCAGAATTGTCACTACGTCACCATGCTGGACTCTGGCCTTTTAAATTTTACTTGGAAACAGAGTCTTGCTACAAAGCCCAGGCTGGCCTCAAGCCTTCCTGTCTCAGCAACCTCAGATGCTGTGACCTGCAGCCAGGCCCCAGCACAGTCAGCTTGCACAGGACACAGCTGTATCACAGATGAAGCAGCTCTTCATCGGAATGAATCTTTTTTTGGAAGGTGTGTTTTCATTTCTTGCCTCTGAGTATTTTGCTTGCAAATGTGTGCGCCACGTGCATGCCTGGTGAGCAGAGGTCAGAAGGCTTGAGTCCTCGGAACTGCGGTTACAGACAGTTGTGAGCCATCGTGTGGTGCTGGGAATTGAACCTAGATCCTGCAAGAGCAGCCACTGCTCCTAACCCCTGAGCCACCACTTCAGCCTATCTGTCTGTTTTGTTTTGAGAGCTTTATTATGTAGCTCTGGCTGTCCTAGAACTCAGAGAGATTAAAGGTCAACAGCGCTCTCTAGGCTCTGTGGCGCACGCCTTTAATCCCAGCCCTCAGGGTCAGAGGCTAGGGGAATCTGAGTTTGAGGCCAGCCTGGTCTACAGGCAGAGTTCCAGGAGAGCCAGGGCTACACAGAGAAACCCTGTCTCAAAACAACAACCAAGCATCAACCGCAAAAGGCCAACACTCCTGGTGCCTTTCCACCTGCTTTTGGAGACAGAGTCTCACAGTATAGTTCTGAAACTCAGACTTCAGGCTGCCTCCACCTCCCCAGTGCAGGGATTAAAGGTGTGCACCACCACACTTGGCTTCAAAGTTTTCAGTCTTATCAGTGTGTGTGTGTCAGGAGGGATTGATGCCTCAGCTGGGCTCTGGCCTTGAACTGTCTGCGCTTCAGCAGCAACTCGGCCTTGCAAGTGTCTCAGTTGTTTTATTTTTTCTGTTTTAAGTCTGCTGTAAAGCTCTCTGGCAGGTGTGAAACGTCTCCTGCCTCGGCTTTTAGAACGGGCGCCACAGGTGACACCCAGCTCCTATACCAACTTTCTTTTTTTGTAAAGGTGGCCTCACAATGTGGACCTGGCGGGCCTGGAACTCACTAGACAGATACAAACCAGCCTGAGGTCAAGTTCATGAAGATCCAGGGTCTCTGGCTCTGTGGACTGGGATTAAAGTGTGCGCCATCAGGCCCTTCTTTTCAAGTGTGTGGGTGTGTGCGTGCGTGCGTGCGTGTGCGAAAGTCCTGCTGTATTTGTTCCTCAGAGGATAAGAACTGCACTCGGCCCCTTACCCGCTGAGGGTCTCACTGGCAGAGGCCTGTATTTCCATCTCCCCTAGGGGCAACTCTTGGGTCGCCCTGTGCCTGGGCCCTGGAATGGGGTGTGCGGGAGGGCAGTGGCGGGGGCACGGGCCACTCACCGACAGATGATCTTCTCTGTGCGGACAGCGCGGTTCCCCACCCCGAGCCTAAGCTTGCGATTCAGCTGCAGCGCGAACCACACGTCGGAGCGCTCTGGGGTCAGGTCCCACGCCGTGTCTCCTTCTTTGTTGCGAAGCTCAGGGTTGGCTCCCCGAGACAGGAACAACCTGAGGAGCGGCGGATCAGAGACCGGGCATCGGGGTGAGGGCCCAGGGGCTGGGGAGGCTGGGGCTTACAGCACACAGTCGTGGTAGCTCTCCCGGGCGGCGATGTGCAGGGGCGTGTCCCCGTGGTAGTTGACGGCGTGGAGGTCACACTGGGCGTTCAGGAGGACCTCGGCAATGGCGGCACTGCCCGTGAAGGAGGCCCAGTGCAGGCAGATGTTCTCTTCCTGTGGAGGGGGGGGCGGAGAGCGGTTGCAGGAGACTGGCTCCTGGGCAGGCCTCCACCCTGCACAGCCACAGGTCGTGTCTCTCACGTTGTCAGTGAGGGTGACGTCGGCGCCTCGGGTCAGCAGCATGCGGATGACGTCAATGTGCTTGTGCTCGGCTGCCCAGATGATGGGCGTCCAGCCCCCGCTGTCCTGAGGGGGGAGGGAGGAAGGGATGAGGCCCAGCCTTGATGGCCAGAAAACAGGAACTCAGGAGCACTTCCTCTGGGGACAGCCAGAGCCAGAGAATGGAGTGTCACACTGATGGGCCCCCCCCACATCCACAGGGGACCTCACTAGATACAGAAGAGAACCGACGATGGGTCAAGGTGGGAGAGGATCAGATCAGGTGGAGGAGCCCGTAGGGACCGGAGGGACAGGCGAGGAAGGAGCCATGTGTGGGAAGAGCAGCTGGGCACTGACCTGGGCGTTGACGTCCACCTGGCCCGTGCTCAGCAGCAGGCTAACCATTTCCAAGTTCCCAATTTTGGCTGCATGATGGAGACAGGTGGAGCCGTCCTCTTCCTGAGGGAGACACGAGCCAGCAAACCCTTCAGCGGGCACCTGCAGCCATCCCTCCAAGGGTGCCATCCCTCCATGGCGCCCGCCCCGCCTCCCGCCCGCTGCTGCACCTTGCTGTAGACACAGCCGCCTAGCTGCACCATGTAACGAGCCACCTCGAGGTGGTTGTTCACCACGGCCTCCATCAGGGGCGTGCGCTGCTGCTTATCCACGGCATTGATGTTGGCTCCGGCCTGTGAGGAGGGGCGTGAGGGCTGGCACCAGGAAGAGGGCGTTGGGGAGGGAAGGGGAGGGGGCCGAGGTGACGGACCTGCAGGAGCACATGGCAGATCTCCACGGACCCTTTCTGCGCAGCCGCGTGCAGGGGCGTGCGCTTGCTCTGCTGGTCGCTCTGGAAGTTGGGGTCTAGGTTGTCCACTGCAGGAGGAAGACACAGGAGGTCAGTGTGCCAGGGGCGGGGCAGCATGTGGCCTCCCGGGCTCCCCAGGAGGCGGCAGGGCCCACCGTGCCAGGGGCAGCGCTCGGCCTCCGTGCTGGGAACTTGTGGACCTTCCGGTGCTGGGCCCCCACCTCAGCCACCCCCCAGGTCACACGACACTCACGCAGCATGAGGATCACCTTCTGCAGCTCGCCCTGCTTCACCGACAGGTAGAGCTGCCGGGGGTGGAAGCGCAGCTTCTTGCGCCTGCCGGGGGAGGGAGGGGGCGAAGGCCGGCTGCTCAGACTTGAGCACCAACAGTGACACCTGCTTCCCTGGCCCAGTCCCGGCTGACACCCCCAAACAGCACCGACTCACCTCTCCGACTCCTGGATGACCAAGGCCTTTTCCAGGGCTTCCCGGCCTGGCCCGGGGGGCAGACCCACGGCTGAGAGGCAGCCGCCGTTAGGCAGGGTCAGCGAAGGCCCTGAGCTGTCGATGGTGTCGGCCAGGGGGTCGCTCGGAGGGCGCCGGGGCTCGCCATGCCCTCGCATTCGGGCGCTGTGGGAGAAGGGTCTGAGGTCTGGGGGCGGGGGGGAGGGAAGACGGGCAGCTGGGCAACAGGGAGAGGAAGATACCTGGGCTGGGAGGTGTCCGCTCGCCCGGGGGCATCCTGGGCCAGGGCTGGCGGGGCAGGAGCCGCAGTGCCCACCGGGGGCGGGCCCCCGTCGCCTCGGGGAATGGTCACCTCCTGGGCCTCCGAAGCATCCTCCCCACAGTGGGGACAGAAGACCATCCCGTTGAGCTGGGACACGCAGGCCCTGTGGAAGCGGTGGGCCACTCGGAAGTCGGGGTGGCATTCCAGGAAGGTGCCCTGCGTAGGGGCGGGAGGGCAGTCAGCCTCTGGGCTCTCTCCTCAGGTCGGCCGCCCACCGACCCCAACGGCCACTCACCGCCGTGCAGAAGTAGCCGCAGCCCGGGCAGCAATGGTGCTTGACCATGCGGGCTCGATGGGCCTCACAGAGCACCATCAGCGCCACGCGGCTAGAAGGCCGCATGGTCTCTCGCTTGAGGATGGCGGCATTGCAGCCCAACAGCTGGGGAGAGGAGGGCGGGCGCGAGGGTGAGGCGGGGTGCAGCCCAGCACTCCCACACCTCCCCAGCCGGCACCGCAGACACACCTCTCCATCCACGCTTTCCGTGGCCATGCACCTGTGCCCTGCTCGCTCACTGATGCGGTCGATTTTGGGCGCCTCCATGCGGCAGCTGCACAGAGGCAGCTCCTCCCACCCCCGCTCTGTCTCCAGGGAGGACGTGTCGTTGGACACCCCTTAAGCAGGGAGGCACGGGACACGTTGGAGGTCTTGCCCCTCAGCCCCTGGAAGGGTCCTCCCATCCCAGCTGGCCGCCCCTCACGTTCTAGAACCCCAAGGCCTGGCATGGACACCCCAGCTCTGGCATGATTCCCTCCACCCCCGTGGGCACCCTTCAGTGGTTCCCTGTCCCGGAAGTTGGCAATTACCAGCGTGGTTGGGGGAGAGGGTCCCCTCGCTGGGCAGCTCCAGGGACCCCAGAGGGACCTCCATGTACTCACTGGGCCCTGAGGAGCTTACGCCATTCACTCCTGACACAGAGACAGAGAGAGTGAGAGTGGGAGCTCATGAGCACGTGCGCAGGACCGTGTGCACCATGAACCCGCACAATGGACCATGTACACCGCGAGCATGCGCAAGCTTCCGAGTGTGGACCACTCTCTGGGGCCACAGGAGGGGACCCAAGAGCAGAGGAGCCCTCTCACCTCTCGGCTCCTTGGCCCTCGGAGGCTCTCGTTTCCGCCGTTTCCTAGACGGCTTCACCCACGGGCTGTCCTTGCGCCATTTCTTCTTGGCCTTGCGCCGCCCACTAGAGCCACTCTGCGGGAGAGGAAGACTCCAGAGCTCTGCCGCCCGCTGCCAGCAGCTCTGCACTCCTCCAGGGAGACCAGGCTCTGCTCTCACCCTGTCTGACTGATTGCCTGATTCCTCATCTTCCTCATCTTCCTCCTCCTCCTCTTCTTCCTCCTCTTCCTCTTCTTCCTCCTCCTCTTCCTCCTCCTCCTCTTCACTCAACTGTTCAGCTAGAGCTTCAACTTCAGACTGAAAGAGGAGAATCAGGCTGGGAAAACAGCAAACTGCAGCTATCTCCACTGAACCCTAAGGCCCCTTATCATTACCAGCCCCACTGGGGAAAGCTCGCTGGAGGTGGTGAATATGGGCAGAGGGGAAAAAGACAAGAGTCAAGAATGCAATGCAGCAGTGAAAAGGGCTGGCTTTCCGAGACACACAGACAGACTACCCACGACAGCAAAGCCACTGAAGCCGACGAGGAGCTCTGTAACGAAGGGTCAGGCTGCCGTCACCGGAAACCACGACACAGTGTCAAGGTTTTCTTTTTGTTTGCCTGGAGACAGGGTCTCACCAGGCAGTCCTGGCCTCGATCTCACAGAGATCCAACACCTCTGCCTCTCTCAACTGCGTCAACAGTTCACAGGAAAAAAAAGAGCAAACATCCTACATAGCATCTGAGGACAGGAAATGGGAAGGAGGCATTTGTAGTCCAAGCACGTGGGAGACGAAGGCAGGAGGATCAGGAGCTCAGGAGCTCAGGAGCTGGGGCCCAGAGATGGCCCAGCAGTTGAGAACATGATTACTCTCGCAAAGGACCTGGGTTCAATTCCAAGCACCCATGGTGGCACGTAACTGCCTGTAATGTCCCAGAACATCCATGTTCTCTTCTGACTTCTAAGGGAAGCCAGGCATGCACACGGTGCAACAGACATGCATGGAAAAACTCATATGCGTGACAACAACTGGGAAGGCCAGAGTCATCCCTGGCTACACAGCAAGGACAGCCGGGGTACATGAGATTGCATCCTGAGACAAACAGCACAAGATACTTGAAGGGAACCTCACTTCTGAAACTACGAACAGCTTACTCAGGTCACCAGCAAGTGAGATGGAGGGGATGCTGGGCCTGCTGAGCCAATGCCCCAGTGTGGGGATGCTGGGCCTGCTGAGCCAATGCCCCAGTGTGGGAATGCTGGGCCTGCTGAGCCAATGTCCCAGTGTGAGGATGCTGGGCCTGCTGAGCCAGTGCCCCAGTGTGAGCAACCCTGTAAAGCTGACTTGGCTTTTTTGTATTTTTCTAAAAAGATTTATTTATTTATTATGTATGCAGTGTTCTGCCTGCAGGCCAGAAGAGGGCACCAGATCTCACAATAGATGGTTGTGCCACCACGTAGTTGCTGGGAATTGAACTCAGGACCTCTGGAAAAGCAGCCAGTGCTCTTAACCTCTGAGCCATCTCTCCAGACCTTGACTTGCTTTTAATAAGTAACTGGTGAGAAATCATTTTCCTGAGTGCTACTGTTCTGAGGGTGGGGTGGGGACAGAGGCAGGAGAAACAGAAGTTCAAGGCCAGCCTAGGAAACAAATTGAAACTCTGTCTCAAACCTAACTCCCCACACCCCAAAAACAACGCCTTTAGCCTTTTAATTCCAGCACTCCAGAGGCAGAGGCAGGTGGATCTCTGTGAGTTCCAGGACAGACAGGGCTACAGAGACAAACTCTGTTTCAAAAAAAACAAAACAAGCAAACAAACAAACAAAAAAAACAAAAATAAGAAAATTCCAAGGCAGCTAAGGCTATGTGGGGAACCTTATCTCAAAAAACCCAACAAACCATGAACTGACTGGCCTGCTCTTTCATCACCTCCCCGAGGGGAGAGCAGCCTTACCAGGCCACAGAGGAAGACAATGCAGCCACTCCTGGTGAGACCTGATAGACTAGGATTGGAAGGAAGGAGAGGAGGACCTCCCCTATCAGTGGACTATTAGTGGAGGGGCACGGGTGGAGAAGGGGGAGGGAGGGAGCTACAGGGGGGATACAAAGTGAATAAACTGTAATTAATAAACAAACAAACAAACCAAAATTCTCACTACAGCCCACTGGAGCTGGGACCCACCTTTCCCTTCTGTGTCAGGAGTAAAGTATTAAATAAACTAAACCTAAAGCCAACAGGAGGAATGGAGAGACAGTTCAGTGGGTGCGTGTAAGGATCTGAGTTTGCCCCGTAGACTTCATGGAGGAAAGCCAGGAGCTTAGCCCTGGGCAGTGAATGACCCCACATTCAAGGGGAAGAGGAGGGTCGGGTGGAGGGGCTGGAGCGCAGGCCACCCCCACGTACCTTGCTGTCAGAGTCCACATGCTCGTCCACGGAGTCATAGTATAGGCTCAGGTTGTCACCCACCACCGTCTCCCACTCCTCCAGGGGCCTGGGCTCCCCCTTCTCCAGGATCACATCCCCTGAGCCTCGGGCAGAGCCCAAGTCGTCCGACTAGAAACACATCACAAGAGTCTGAGGCCGCTGGCCCTCCCTCCAAACCCCCGCCCCAGCCCCGGCTCTTCCTCGAAGCTCACCAGGCCACCAGAGGTCAGCTTCCTCCTTTTGGCCACATCTGGAATGACAGGAAGGTGAGGAATTGCAGCCCCTGGGTCGGGACACACCAGCCACCGGGAGTGTGCGTGCAGAGGACTCGGGTGACTGACCTGCCGTCACCTTCCCCAGAGACTGCATGTCGTCACTCATGCGGAAATGCTGCACTTCTGGGGGCCGCTTCTCGGGGATTGGTGGCTGCAGCGCAGAGGAACAACTTGGTCAGACTACCACTCGCCCTTAGACAGGAAACCTGGGGGGCCAGGTGTGATGGCACACACCTTTCACCCCAGCACTCTGAGAGTCCCGGGCCAGCCTGGGCTACAAATCGAGGAGGCCCTGTCTCAGACACAAACGACGGAAATCTGGACATGTGTAATGCGGAGGCTTGAGGAGTAACCAAAAAGAGATGACAATTTCTGCTCCATCAGCCTGGCACCCAGGTGGGCATGGGATGGCTGGCCATACCACACGAATGCCATCTGAAGCCACCAAGATTGCTTAGCAATGGTCTGCAGCCACGCCTGGTCAACTGAATTCAATCCTTGACATCCCCACGGTAACAGGAGAGAAATGACTCCCACAGTTTCCTAGTTTTTATTGCTGGGTTTTTTGTTTTTGTTTTTTGAGACAGGGTGTTACATGGCACAGGCTGGCCCTGGCAGGCCCAGACCTCCTGATGTGGATCAGGATGCCCCAAACCTCACAGAGATCTTCCTGCTTCTGCCTCCCAAATGCTGGGGTTAAAATTAATTAAAAATAAATAAATAAAAGAACCCATCAGTAGATGGATACAGGAAGAAAACATGAACGGAAACCCACAGGTCTTTTCTTGGATGTGGAGCCAATATTTACATATTGCTTATTGACGCATCTTCGTGAGTGTACGTGGGCCAGAAGGCGGAGTCACAGCAGGCTGTGAGCTGCCTCGGGACGCTGGGATGTGAACCGAGTCTTCTGCAAGAGCAGTTTAAGTACTCTCGGCCACTAGCCATCTCTCCAGTCACAGAGCAAGAACATTTAAAAACTGTCTCAAAAACAACAACAAAAAAAGATTAAGAAGAAAACAGGGCCAGCACCTCAGTGGGCAGGATGCTATGCAAACTCCGAAACTTACGTTTCTTGGACCCCATGAAAAGGTGGAAGAGGCTCAAAAAAGACCTCTTCTGCCCAGACAACTTACACACATACACACTTAACTCTTTTTTCTTTTCCCGAGACAAGGTCTCTCTGTGTAGCCCTGGCTGTCCCAGAATGCTCTGGAGACCAGGCTGGCCTTAAACTGAGAGATCCTGCCTCTGCGTCCCAAGTGCTGGGATTAAGGGTGTGTACCACAGCTGCCCGGCCTGAAGTAAGAAACTTCAGAATTGTGTATGGACCAAACTGCCTTGCAAACTACCGGTACAGAGCTCACATTAACTAATCGTCTGGAGGGTGTCTGAGCTATAAGGAAGCCATGTGTAAGTCATATGCAAATGAGATCCACTGGGCCTGTCCCTCTTTACTGCTCTCATTTTGAGGGTATGAGCACACGTGTACTTCTGGACCTGAGAAGAGTGATCACATCACACACCGCACCAGGATGTGATCACTCTTCCAGGAGCAGAAGACAGAGGGGCTGGAGAGGGGCCTCAGAGCACTGCTGCTCTTGCGGAAGACCCAGGTTCAGTTCCCAGCACACACACGTGGCTCACAGTGCCTTCACACTCAAGCCCCAGGGGACGACCCACTGCCCTCTTTCAGCCTAGGAGGGCACGTGGCATACAAGGCGGTGCACAGACACACATGAAGGTAGACCCCCGGGCATGTAAATAAAGCAGGAAAAAGGAACTAAGAAATTAAATGAAGGAAAAGTTAAATCAAGAAGCTGGGTGGGACGGCTCAGTCAGCTGGGGCTAAAACAGAAGTCAGATGTGTGGCTCAGACCTGCTTACAACTCTGGGAGGTGGAAGAGCAAGGCGGATCTCTGTGTTAAAGCCCAGCCAGGGTTTACACGAGACCCTGTTCCAGTTACACACAACACACAACCCCCCACCAGAACACAATAGCGCAGTCCCAAGACAGACACCAACAGAACCAAACCCAGACCACGCCCACAATACAGACACGGAGGGGGGGAGCTCTTAAAACCTTGTCACAGTTTGGATTCCTGTAATTTACGTGGCCTCCCCTGGGGACCGTTCCCAGTAAAAACTTCAGCAGGCACGGTCTCAAAGTAGGGAAGGAAAGAAAAACAAAAAACAAAAACAAAAAAAAAACCTCCCTAAGGCCTTGCTCAGACGCTGATCCTGTACGATCGTTTTGGTAAGAGTAATTAGGGCAGTAACTACATAATTAACTCTGCATCTGTCAGTCTGCGCTGCTGACCACCCCTCCCCCAAGAACACAAACTGCAGGAAGCCGGCAATTACTCCGGTCACAGAAGAAGGCCGGCCCAACAGCTGACACTTGGTAGCCTATTGGTAAATTCGAAAAAAAAAAAAAAAATCTGAATACAAGAGGCCCAAGGCGGAAGAAGGAAGGAAAAAAAAAAAAAAACCCAACCAACAACAAAAACAAAACAAGAACGAGCCCACCCAGAGATCCCCGGTTCTCTCCACCCAACTCGCACAGCTCACCTGCCCCGCGGCGGGCTTGGACATGGTTTTCCGGGCTCGGTGTACTTTGGGCGGCCCCTCCTGGCCGGTAGTCGGTGGCGGAGGGGGCTCAGGCCCGGCGGTTGCAGCTCCCTGGGCCCCGGGCATGCTCAGCAGCCTCATGGCCAAACTCTGGACGGAGGGGGGCGACTTTCCTGCCCCCGTCATTGACATTTTGGCCCGGCTGGGGCAGGCACCCCCCTTGCTGGGGGAAGAGGGGATCGACTTTGTGGCATGGCCTAGAAGAGAGGCAGGCAGGCAGGCGCTGCAGGGCGAGCGGGCGGGCGGAAGGCCCTCCTGCGAGCCCCCCTCCCTCACCCCGCGGCCTCTCACCCAGCAGGATTCGCCCCCCGTCTCCCTCCAGGTTCTCGGGCTCATCCCCAATGAGCGGCGTGGTCCCCACGGGGGTGTCAGCCCCCTCTTCGCCGACGGTGACAGTGACAGAGGCCGGAGAGGAGGGGCCCGCAGGCTCCAGGGAATCGGGGTTGGTCTTGGGGAGGGTCTCCTCACTATGAGAGGTGTCCCCCAAAGAGCCATGAACTGTCGGGGGGGGGGAGGGGGAAAGAAAAAGTTCAGGGCCGAGGGAGGGCTCCCGGGATCCCGTGTTGGGGGTGGGGCGCGTGGCGGTCCGGCTGGGCCTGCCCGGGCCGCACTCACCTCTCTCGGGGGCTCCCCGGGGCTCCTTCTCCAGCAGCAGCGCCCCCATCTCGGCGGGGGACTCCCCCTGGGAGGGGAGACAAGGGACCGCGGGGCCCGTGAGCCCGGCAGGCATCGGAGGGGCCCAGGACGCCTGGGCCCTGGGCAGCGAGAGCAGGCTTCGGGGCCTACCCCGTCCTCGGTGGGCGCCCCCACGACCGCGGCCGCGGCCGCCCGTGGGGGCCGCACGCCCCCGCCCCCGGGCCCGCATCAGCCCCCTCCCTCTCGGCAGACCCCGCATCTCTGGGGCCGGGAGCAGAGGAGGGGGAGGGGGCGGGGCCTCCGCGCCCCGGCCCCGCCCCCTCCTCCCGGCCGCACGCGCCGCTCCCCCTTTGTCCCCCAGGCCGCGGGGACCCCGGCCACCAACCCCTGCAACGCCCGCCGCGCCCCAGCCCGGCGGACGGCCCCTCGAGCCCCTGGCGCGTGCTCCCGGGGTCGCCGTGCCCACCGCCCACGCAGGGGCGGCGGGCGGCGGCACGCGCGGCGCGGCGCCCACTCCCCCCACCTCCCACCCCCTGCTCCCCTCATCCGCCCCCGGCGCCGGCCCCCTGGTTTGCTGCGAGTTCGGCTCGGGGCCCCCGGCCCCGTTGCACCCCCGGAGCATTGCGCGAGTGCGCGCTCCCCCCGGGCGCGCGCGCGGGCATGCACCCGCCTCTCCCCCTCCCCTTCCGCACCTCGGCGGCCGCCGCCGCAGCAGCTCCCGCCGCCGCCGCCATCGCCGCTTGCGCGGGGGGCCGAGCCGGCGCGCGGCCGCCCCGGGTCACGTGGACAGGGAGGGAGGGCGACGAGACGCCTTAAAGGAGCCGCTGCGGGCCTTTTGGCCATTTTTTGCCCCCCGGAGTGGCCCCGGAGGTGCGGACCCGGGGGCTGTCGGGGAGCGGGCCCGGCTGCCCGGCCTGGGCGCGGCGCGGAGCCGAGGGCGAGGCTCGGCTGGGCCGCGGCTCCCCTGTCCCCGCCCGGCGTGGGCAGCGCGTGCAGCCTCTGCCCGCAGCTGCCGCGTCTCTCCGGCTAGGGCCTGCGGACGCAAGGCCCGACGCGCCCCTCCGGGCCCCGGAGGCTTTCGGAAGGCTCCTCTACGCCTGCCTCGGCGTCCCTCCGAAAGCCTGGGGCCGGGCGTCCTCGGCGGCTCGGCGCTGCCGACCGAGTGCGGCGGCCTCGGCGGGGGCTGTTGACAGTCACTAGTGTTTCTGCCCTCGCGCCCGTCAGTGGGGGCCGGCTGGCAGCGCGAGCGTGAGGGGCACACACCCCCTGCGGGCCCCGGGCAACGTGGGGCGACACCTGTGCGCTCTCACACACAATACTGGACAGGCAGGTAGTTACGCGACTGGGCTCGAGGCCACGTCAGGGTCTTATGGGAACTGTAGTTCTCTGTGGGCTAGAACGTTTCGGAGCTTTCTGGGAATTGTAGTCTTCTGGGCATTCGAATGTGGGCTGAGCCGACTCTTCAGCTTTTCTCAAAGCGCGAACCGCTCGCCACAGAACACTCAGAGAGAGATGCCAGCCCGGCCATCTCGGCGGGCACGCGGGCAACCTGTAGCTGTGCCTCGCACTGCCACCAAGCCCCGCAAAGCTTATGTCACGACCAGGGCTGCCAGCCGCTTGCGAGATAAGGTGTCTGCCTACGTGTTTCGGCCGCCCGAGCGGAGGAGGGCGTGTTCCTTAGCCACGGGCCGCAGTAGTAGCTCTGGGAAACACTGTCTGTGGTGGGTGGTCAGACACACGCAGTTGCCAGAATATAGAGGAAAAAAAGGTTTGGTTTTTTTTTTTTTTTTTTTTTTATTTTGTGGAAAACAGAGAAAAACTAAAACCCCGAACTCCAGAAAAAAATCCTAAAAAATACGTTTTCTTAAAAAATACTGTATGTCCCTACTCCTCTCCCTCCCACCGGCCCTCCTCGCGTCCTTTCTCCTACGTGCCCTGCCCCCACCCTCCACTATCCGCTGCTCTTGCTACTGTACCCCGTGTCTCATTACCTACCCAGGCGCCCACCCTGTCCTCTTACCTGGCACATGTGTTCTGTCATTTTCGGTGAGCCGAGCGCCTACGGGCCCCCTCCCCAGCATGCAGGAACGCCTCCCCTTCTTTTCCCTGTGAGCTACTCTAAGCAGGAGCAAGCCAACTGTCCTGCCAATCACCCCACGATCCCCACCCCACCCCACCTCAAGAAACACTAGACCTTTCCCCAGGGGCAGCTTTAGCCAGGAAAGAGCTCTTCTCCGAACTTCAAGCCTTTGCTTTTTTCTCTCCCCCCACATCGTGCGCCTCCGAAAAAAAGAAATCTCTCCTTGGGACCCCGCGCTTGACGGCCTTGTCAACCCTGTCTCCGGCTCCATCTTCTCCTTTTGCTCTTTGAGGCAAGGTCTTCTCTCCAATCTTCCTCCCTCAAAACGTAGGCCTGACCCAGAACCCCGCCCCCCCATCCCCCGGGGTCCGGGAAGGCCCCGGCCTCCGGGGCCCTCAGCGAATGAGGACGTTGATCTCCGCCACGCCGGCCTCCAGCACGTTCTCGGCAGTGGTTTTGCCGTGCTGCTCCTTGAGGTGCCGCCGGATGGCCGGCTTGTGGGCGAAGCGCACGTCGCAGTAGGAGCAGCGGTAGGGCCGCGCTCCCGAGTGCAGGTTGAGGTGGTCGTGCAGCGTGGACTTCTGGGTGAAGCACTTGCCGCAGATGCCGCACGAGTGCGACTTGACGCCGCGGTGGACGTTCATGTGGCGGTTGAGGTTGCTGCTGTGGTTGAACTGCTTGCCGCAGCGCGGGCACATGAAGATGAAGTGCTGCGCGCGCATGTGGAACACCAGCTTCTCCACGCCCTGGAACACCTCCGGGCACTTGGTGCACTTGATGTTCTTGAGGGGGTTTCCGCCCGAGAAGCCCCCGGGCAGGGGGCCCCGGCCGCCCCCCGCCCCCAGGCCGCCCCCCGCCCCCCGGGCAGCCATGGCCACCGCTGCTGCTTCCACCAGGCCCGAGGTGGCCCCCACACTGGCCCGGCCTCCAGGGATCAGGAGCAGGCCTTCGCCCTCTGCGTCCTCCGACAGGCTGTAGCAGGCCTTCACCACCCCCTGCGGAGGGGCCACGGCGTTGGGGGCCACGCTACTCTGGGCCAGCTCGCCCAGGTGGCTGCCCACCGATGCCCCAATACCCAGGCCCCCCGCTAGGCCTCCGGGGGGCTTGAGGCGGTGGGCCACTTCCAGGGCCGACTCGACCTTGACGATGCAGATGTCAGAAACGTCCTCGTCCTCATCCTCGTCCTCGTCCTCCGCCTTCAGCTCCAGGTCCTCGTCCAGCGGAAACTCCAGCTTCACGGGCCGCAGGAGCGGAGGGGGTAGAGGCGGTGGCGGTGGGGGTTTCGGTGCAGGCTTTGGGGTCCTGGCTGGCGGGAGGAGGGACTTGGCGGCACTGCTCACGAGGCTGGCGTCGCTGACCCCGTCCTCTTTGAGGCCGATCTTGGGCTCGATGAACTGGCTGAGGGCGTTCCGGCACTTCTCCACCACGTGCTCCATCTGCAGGTAGGAGGCGGCCGTCAGGTAGTTGACGATGTCCCTGACGGCGAACTCCAGGGCGCCCGTGTAGCAAGAGAGGAGCAGGTCCGCCACGATGCGCGCGCTGTGCATCAGCGAGACCTGCAGCTCGGAGCTGGGGTTCAGCAGGAACTGGTCCCGGAGGAACGGCGAGCAGGCGGCCAGGATGACCTTGTGGCCCCGGAATTTGAGGCTGTCGGCCACGATGGTCACGTCGCAGAACCGCTCCTCGGCGCGGAGCTGGTTCATGTTCCGCAGCGTGGCGGCCTCGTGGCCAGGCAGCTGGAAGCGCAGGACTTCCACCCCAGAGGCCATTGTGGCGGGAGGGGACTGCCCTGGGTGGGAAGGAGAGCGGTCAGAGACAAAGGTCTCTGGCTGGCGTCAGCCGAGGCTCCAGGCCCCCCATCCCCACCTCCCCGGTCCGCTCGCGCCTCCCTCCCTCAGTTTCCCCAATTCCAGGGAGGCGCGGTCCCTGAGAGCAGGGAGGCGTGGTTCCCGGGGGCGGGGCAGCGGCGTCCACACCCCCCGGTCCCGCGCGCCCGTGGGAGAATGGAGAAAGGGGGAGGCGCGTGGGGGCAGAAAGCCCGGGGACTGCGGCTCCGGGGTGGCCCCCGGGGCCGGCTTCCCTCCCCCGCCTCGCGTCTGGCCTGGGCCGCGCCGCCGCGAGCCCCCTTTATTTTCCACGCCCTCCCGCCGCCCGGGCAGGTCGCGCACGCCCCCTCCCCCGCGCGCAGCTCCGTGGCACGCCCACCCCACAGACTCGCGATCCCGGGTGCACGCGCCTCTCACCTGGCCCGGTTCCGCGTGCTGAATTTTTTCCCCCCTGGTCCCCCACCCCCCCGGGGCCGGCGGCGCCCCCCACACTCGGGCAGGGCCTGGGCAGCGCGCAGGCGCGGAGGTGCAGGGGGCGCGCGCGCGCGCGGGGGGGAGCCGGCTCCGCGTGGGCGGGAGGGGGAGGGGCGGGGGCGGCTCGCGCCGAGTGTTCCGAGGCCCCGCGCGCAGCGCGCCGTCCGCCAGGACTCGGGGCGGAGGAAGAGGGGAGGCAGTTAAAGGAGCAGGGCTCCCCCTCCCCGACCCCCCTGCCGCCCCCCGGCACCCCCACGCGGTTAAAGGGCCGGACACTCGTGCGTCCCCTTCGGCCGGGATTATTTGTCCGCCAGAGCGGAAATACGCTCCACACCCCCCTCCGTCGCGCTCCCCCTCCCCTCCGCCCCTGGGGCCCGCCGCCCGTCTGCGCGTGCGTGCCGGGGCCCGCGCGCTCCGGCCCGCCCCCGGCGCCCGGCGCCCCCCTCCGCGCCCCGGCGCGGCCCCGCCGGCCCCGCCCGCCCGGCGCCCCCCCAGCGCGCGCGCTCCCCGGGAGCTGCGCCGTCCGCGCGGCCACCTGCTCTCGAGCCGGCCGTCGCTCCCGCCCAGTGGTGCGGAGCCGTGCGGCCTCCGGGGCCTCCGACCTGCCGGTGGCCACGGCCGCATCCTCCGCTGGATACGTGCACGGTCCCTCAGGCCACGCTTGCAGACTTGCCCAGGTCTTCTGACGTCCTCCTGCCCACCGTAGTCCTCCCGATGTTGCCCGCTTTCCGCGACGCCGGACGAACCGGCGCTCCCAGCTTGCCCTGCGTCAGAACACAGCTACTTACACTCACTCTTATCCCTTCCAGCTTCCCGGCAAAGCCGGGATCTCCTCTCATACCGTGGAAGAGAAGAGCGGTTCACCTCCGCCGTGTAATTAACCCTGGGACTAATCCTGCAGATGCAGTTCTTTACGCTGGTCAAGAGCGCACCGTTTGCAATCTTTCCCTGCGCCCACCCCGTCTGCTCCACAGCCTCTCCTCCAGAGAGGTGCTCCCCGGCCTAGATGCCCCTCTATTCTGCGCCTGGCTTTCCGTGTCACTCGCAAACTCAGCAGTGTTTGCCACAACTTCAATGCGAGTACTTGTCTTGAAGGCCAGCCCCTCCCCCTGCGCTTTGGTGCACCCCGAGTACCCACACTGGCTTTCCAAACTATCTAGGTCCTAGGGAAGATGCTGCTGTGGCCTGCAGATTGCGTTTCTTACACCCCCGGGCGGCTCTTCAGTCCCGAGAATGCAAAACCGCTTCCTAGCTAATGTTTGTTCACTATCTGGGCCCCAGCCTCCCCCCAAAAGGCTGTAACTTCGTGAATACAGGGATGGCACTATGGACTGTGTTTTGCAAATAAAGTCAGGCTGTTGAAGTCGTTGGCTTTCAGCGGGACCAGACCGAGTTCGTTCCTGGAACCGAATGCCCACACTCAAGGGATGCTGCTTCCGGAGAAGGCGCAGGCAGCGGTGAAGTGGAAGCTGTGGTTCTTTCCCTTTAACAGTCTCTGACTGCTGCGCCCTCACGCAGCTCGGTCTTTAGTCAGGCGTGGGGAGCCCCGTGGGAGAGCGTGGGCTTTTGTGTCTGGTACACCTTGTTTAAAGCCACGTTCACTGTCTAATGCTCCCGGGAGAGCCCGTGGGCAAACTACCTAGCTCTTTGAATTACCGAGTCTTTCTCTTTGAACCAAAGGGCTGGAATGTTCACCAGGCTGACGGAAGGTTCTAGAGAGCCTGGCATATCTGAGCCCAGAGTGGCTCTGTGGTAACGCCTTTTCACTGTGCTTTCGTGGGAAAGAGACTGTGACGATTTCTTTCTTCCTTTTTTTTCCAAGACAGGGTTTTTGGGTGTAGCCTTTGCAGTCCTGGAGCTCACTCTGCAGATCAGGCTGGCCTGGAACTCACAGAGATCCACCTGCCTCTGCCTCCTGAGTACTGGGGTTAATGTGGGTTCTGTTCTAGAGCCCACCAGGCAGCTTACAACTGTCTCCATTCTAAGTCCAGGGCATCTGGCATTTTCTTCTGGCCTCTGTGGGCACCACACATACACACACAGTGCACATACATACATGCCAGGTGAAACACTCAAGCACATAACATAAAAATAATTTTTAAGCCCTTAAATTTGTTTATAAAATAAAAATTTAACATTTCAAAAAAAATACATTGAACAGGTTGTTAGGGCTGTGAGGAAAAGGCACGTGCCGTCCAGCTGGAGTTCAGACCCTGAAATCCACGTGGGGAAGGAGAACAGGTTCCCACATCCACGACCTCCACGTGTGCAGCATGACACCATGCTTCCCATAAAAACTACGTAGAATAAGTCAATGTGACAGAAATAAGACGGTGTTAAAATCACCCAGGTGCCCACTCAACCAGAGGGGCGTCATGCCTCGGGTGGTGACCTCGCCAACTCCCCGGGGCTAGTGACTGACGTCAGGGATCTTGGAGACCTGTAAGCACGGCTTCACGAAGCCAGCACTGCCCCGCCTACACCCCAGCTGTCACCATGAGTAGGTATGCTCCTCGCATCTCCTAAGGCATTACAGAGAGATCACAGAAGGCTACAACCCATCAACACGGAGCTCTGTGGAGCCCAGCCCCAGAGGACAGGCCTGTAACACGACTCCTCAGCTCCGGGGGCACTGAGGAAGGGGGACAGAGACTGTGAAAGGCCAGGGGATCTGTGGACTTGCTGAGAGGTTGTGTTTTCTAGGGACGTCAGAAGCTCCACCCGCTAACATCTCACCAACAGGACCGCCTAAATGTGAGCTGAGCAAGGATGGCAGCGGACTTGCCAAAGTGGATGAGAAAGGCCCTGAGGCCTCGCCCTAGACAGAGCACTACAGGCAAGTAGGGAATGCTGGGAGCAGGAGAAGAGCACATCAAACTGGTTAGCCAACACCAAACAGCCAGCCCTGAAAACACCCCTGGAAGTAACATTACACACTCTGAGCAGGTTGTACTTATGTATTTAGGTATATATGTTATATACATGTATGTGTATATACGACACTCACATATATGTTGTATGTATGTAATGACAACTAATGAAAAGATAGACCGTGGATTGCAACGAGAGCAAGGAAGGACTGTACAAGAAGTGACGAAGGGAAGGGAGAAACGATATAATCTCAAAAGAGCAAAAAGATAATTTAAAAGAATCGCACACTCAGCGGCATGGACCATGCCTGCCATGCCGGCCCGTGGGATGCTCCGGCAGGAGGATGAGGAACAAGGCCTTTCTTGGCTTATATTCTGCTGCCAGATCTCTTGAGACCCAGTCTCAGACAGTTGGTATGCAGCCGGATGGTGGCACACACTTTTAATCCCAGCACTAAGCGAGGCAGAGATCTCTGAGTTCGAGGCCAGCCTGGTCTACAAAGCGAGTTCCAGGACAGCCAGGAACGCTGTCTCCAAAAACCAGAATGTATTGGTAGTTGGCTGGGGGCTGGCTCAGTGATAGAAGGCCGAGGAACATACAGGAAGCCCTGGTTCATCTCCTGGTTTAGCAATGAAGAAGGAAGGACGGGCTGGAGAGAAGGCTCAGAGGTTAAGGGCCTGGCTGCGCTCCCAGAGGTCCTGAGTTCAAGCACCAGCAACCCCATGGTGGCTCACAGCCATCTATACTGGGATCTGGTGCCCTCTGCTGGTGGGCAGGCGTACATGCCGATAGAGCATTCATATACATAAAATAAATAAATAAATCTTTAAAAAAAAAAGCAAGGAATGAAGGAAGGGAGGGGGAGAGCCCTCTGGCAACATTACACTGGCAATTCAGCTCATTTGTTTGTTTGAGACAGGGTCTCGCTCTGAAGCCCAGACTGGACTGGTAAATGTAGGTTAGGGTGGAATAAGCAATCCTCCTGCCTCCACCTCCTGGGTGCTGGAACCACATTGTGAGTGTTCTCGTGGGCTCACTGGACGTCCCACGGGTAGGAGCCCTGCTCGCTGTCACCGTGTAAAGGCACGCGGCTGCAGCCACGCTCAGCAAGGCTCAGCAAGGCTCAGGCGTTGGTTCTGTCGTGTGTCTGGAAGGCAGAAGCTGGGGACCCCGACGTCCAGCTCACTCTCCCTTTACACCTCTGCCTGGCCCCCAGCTCACTGCCACTTGAACTTCCTGACACTACTGTCTCTGTGGGGACCAGGCTGAATTTGAACTCAGGGAGATCTGCCTCCCCACTGACGAAAGGCATCTGTCACCAGACCTCTCCCACGCCTCAAAAAAATTCTTTTGTGTGTAAGTATGCATGCATGTATGTGTGTGTGTATTCATGTATGTGTGTATGCATGTGTGCATGTATGCATGTGTTTGTGTGTGTGCATGTGCCTGTATGTATTTTTGTGTGTGTAGCAGAGGACAACCGCTGAGGAATTGGCTCTTTCCTCCCACTCTATGAATCCAGAAAGCTGAACGCGAGCTTGTCTGCTTGGCTTGTCAGCAAACTCTTCCCCCTGAGCCGTCGCTTCAGCCTTACCCTCCCTCCACACACTCGTTTATTCTTGTTGTTGGTTCGGTTTGCTTTTGTGTTGTTTGAGCCAGGGTCTTCCTAGCTGAGCCTGCTCAGGCATTTGTTCTGTATCTAAGGATGGCCGTGAGCTCCTGATCCTCCTGCCTCAGCCTTTTAAGTGCTGGAGTTACAGGCTTTGGGAACTCAGAAATGGGAATTTAAAATTTCAGCTATGACTTGGCTCCAAGTGACGTATGTCCACTGAAGTTGGGAAAGAGCAACGCAGAAACAGTGCCTGGTGTCTGTCGGATGGAACCTCGGGATGATTAATGTCCCCTGAACTTTGTCCTTTGTTTATTTGGGGGCTCTTAAGAAGGATTTTATTCTTTCACATTTTACTTATTTATTTTTTGGACAGGGTCTCACTATACAGGTGTAAGTCTGCAGCTCACTATGAAGACCAGGCCAGCACTGAACTCTTGATCAGCTTGCTTCCGCCTCCTGAGTCCTGGGATTAAAGGTGGGCACCATCAGGCTCATCCAATGAGAGTGAATCTCAAAGCCACAGGAAACACCAGCTGGGCATGGCGGCTGATGCCTTCTCTCCTGGCATTCAGGAGACAGAATTCTGTGAGTTAGAGGCCGGCCAGGGCTACGTGGTGAGACCTCAGGAACACACCAACAAGAAGCTTACACAGGATGGAGGGGGACAGTCAGATGGCAGAGCACTGTCATAGGAGCAGGAAGTCCTAGGTCCCGTGCCAGTCCCACACATGTCTGGCATATTGGTGCGTGTTTATAGTCCCATGCAGGGCGACACAGAGAACTTGAACCCATCCTGGGCTATGAGAGACCTTGTCTCAAACAGACACCACAGGCAGAAACACAGGAGATTTCTGTACTTCTTCTTGGCCCATTTTCCAGCTCCGGTTTACCCGGAAAAATTCTGCACGCACACAGAGCTGTGGAGCATAGGGAGGAAAGAAGTGCTTGCCTAGCTCGCACAAAGCCCTGTGCCAGATGCCCAGCACCACCAAACCACCACCACTGCCACCAACAGCCAAAACCCACAGCAAACCAAAGGGGGGAAATGGAAGGAGCCGCTCCGGTTGCCTCCCTGGTACACACCATGTCGCGCGTTGGTCCTCCGTAGATGGACAGGTTCTTTCCAAATCTCTAGGATGGGAAGTGGATCTTATTACCATAGGCTGGAGTCCGATGCAGCTTGAGCTGGCCCCAAACTTTCACTCCTCCTGCCTCAGCCTCCCGAGCGCCGGTGTTAGAGTCCCTTCTCTCCGATCGGATGCTCTTTTGTTCTCAGCGTGTTTTCCCTCCAACCCCCGTGAGATAAAGCAGCGTGGCTAGCCTAAGCCAAAATCTGAGTTTGTTCCAGCACACTGGCTAGGCGGGAGGGGGGGGGCAGGCACTGTGGTGTGACCTCGCCTTTCAGCCCTGAAGGAGAGCGAGCATGGAGGTCTGTCCCCTGTATCTGGAGACTTCCAGCTTTCCTTATCAGCCCGGCGGGGTGGAGTTGATGGGTGGAGTTGACGGGAGCTTCAGAGCTGTTCCTGGGGAGAGGTGCGGGGGGAGGGGTGGTTGGAGCCCCTGTGTTGCACACTTAGGAAGGTATAGCATGGAAAGGCAGAGGGGGCTCTTGGGAAAATCCATACCAGAGCTGGCGGGTGAGGTAAGATGTGGGGCAGCTGCAGCGTCATCCTTTCCCAGCTGTTCCCTGGTCACCACCCCGTCACCTGTGTCACCTGTGGGGCCTCAGGGATGTGGCGATCTCTGGGAAACAGGGTGGCTTTGTGAGGAAGAGCTGTGGGTGTGCAGATGAGCACATGGGGTTAGGATGTGAGTGTGTGAGGGTGAACAAGAGCAGTGTGTGAAATCCTCATGGTGGCAGTAACCATAGCGGTTGGCAGGCAGAGGCAGGAGTTCAAGCCCAGCCTCTGCCACACAGCGAGTCTGAGGTCAGCAGTCTCCAGAAGACGGGCCTGGAGAGGTGATTAGGCTGGTGAGGCCCTGGCTGTGCGAGGTAACCTCAGAACCCACGTTAAAAAGCCTGGGCGCAGTGTCGAGATCCCAGTGATTGTTGGGGGGCAGAGACAGGCAAGGCCCCGAAGCTCACCGGCCAGCCAGTTTGGCTTACACAGCTCAATTCGGGCAAATGAGAGACCCCCATCCAGCGAAAGGTGGAAGGGGCTGAGAAATTACACTCACAATTGTCCCTTGAGCTCCAAAGGCACAAACACATGTGCACACACACACACACATACACACACACACACACACACAGGTGGAGCGGGCCCAGGAGGGTGTGCCCTTGACAATGTTATGATAAGGAGAAAGCAACCAACATCAGATGCTACTGAAGGACAGAGGCTAAAATTCCCCACAGCTGGACTGAACGCATGCCTGTGATCCCAGCACTCGGGGAGGCTGAGGCAGGCAGAGCTCTATGAGTTCGAGGCCAGCCTGGTTTACAGAGTGAGTCCAGGACAGCCAAGGAGAGAGCTACATCGTAAGAGCCTGTCTTGAAAAAGCAAGCAAACAACACATCTCCATGGCAGGAGTGGGAGTCAATGTTTTACCTCCACAGTCAGGACACAGAGCTGGGAGGATCAGGCATTCGAGGCCCGTTTCAGCTACTTAGCAAATTCCAAGTCAGTCTGGGTCACACGAGACCCTGTCTCAGAGGGGAAAATCATGATCAAAATATATGTATGAAAAAAGTTTTCTCTTTCAATAACTAAAATTGTATCTCAAACTTTAAAATGCTGTTTATTCTTTTAAACACCAATTCCACATTTACTTATTTATTTATTCATTCATTTATTCACTTACTTATTTTGCAAGTTGGGAATTTTAGCTGCTTGATGTTCCAATAAGAATTTTTTTTCTAAGCCTTCTTTCCCACCTTCTATGTAACTGTTGCTTTCCTTTTCCGGGAAGGACCCAGGAAGGAATCTGAATCTTCCCACAGGCTGAGAAGTTCTAAAAAGACCAGTTTCGATTCCTCAGAAGCCATGCTGAGGAAGAGCCGAGCGAGCCAGGAATCAGACCCACGTGGCAAACTCACAAAGAGAGAACAGCATAAATAAAATGTTCTGCAGGGCTCTGTGGGTTTTGCACAATCTACACGAGACCAAGCGTGCTTGTGTGTGTGTGTGTGTGTGTGTGTGTGTGTGTGTGTGTGTGTGTGTGAGACTAGGAGCAGTATGCACAAGCTGTTGACTATCTTGTCTTGGATTAAAGAAGGTCAAAGGTCTGCCCCAAAGCTGAGTGCCTGTGCTTTCTTTTTCTTTTTCTCCGCTAGAACCATCCCCTCGCCACTCCCCGCTTTCCCTGGCAGCGGAGCCAGCTCTCCCCGCTGTGGTTTCGGGGAAGTCAGATGACCTTTTCTCTCCATTTGCTCTCTGTCCTGTCCTGGATACCATGGCCCCATTGCTGGCCCTCTTCTCCCTGCTAGCGCTGTGCCCAGGTAGGAGGCCGGGAGAGGGGTCACAGGGGCCCTGTGGGCGTGGCAGATGCTGCCAGGTTGAGTCAGGCGTGAAAAGGAAAATCTCTTTTCGACCCTCTCTCCTCTGAGCTGTTTTCCCTTTCGCCCTGTTCCTTCCGCACGTCCACAGGCCTGGCAGCCAGCTCCTGCCCTCAGAATGTCAATATCGTCGGCGGTAATTTCACCCTCAGCCATGGCTGGGCCCCTGGGAGCCTCCTCACCTACTCCTGCCCGCTGGGCAGCTACCCATCCCCACCCTGGAGACAGTGTCAGAGCAACGGACAATGGCAGACCCCAAGGTCTAGCTCGCTGCCCACCCTGAGATCCCCTTGGTGGGTCAAAGCAGTCTGCAAACGTGAGTGAGTCCCTTCGGGTTTTGGGAAGCGCCCACCAGGGTCAGCCCAGAGCTTCTGTTAGGGGGGTTCCCCAGGACTAGTTGGAGAGAGGGAAAGTTTCAAAATACTGGTAAAAATTGGGTATGGTGACTCACAATCTTTAATTCTGGCACTTGGGAGGCAGAGGGAGGGAGGGGGGAGGGAAGGAGGGAGGCAGAGGAAGGTGGATCTCTCTGAGTTTGAGGCCACCTGTTCTACAGGGTCTCCAGAAAACAACAAAGGCCCCCAGGAACGCACAAAAACCAACCAAACAAAAAAACAGAAAAAAAAAATTTTGTTAGAATTAACCGTAGGATTATTGACCATTCTAAGTGGGTGCTGAATGCCCGGGAGCACCATGATCACACAAGTTCTTGGTGAGAGACTCGGGAGACTACAGCCCTCGAGAGGAGCAGCTATTTATGAAGCAACTAGGCGGAACTGTATTCAACCAACTGCCTGAAACAGTAACCTTACCTTTTAGTCTATGTGGTGACAATTTTGGAGTTTTGGTTTCTTTAAAAAAACACAGACATATTCTAAGAATGTGATTTTGTTTTAACCCCAGGTGTGGGGCTGGGGGATGCTTCAGACTGTCCCCAGCAGCTGACTATGATTTGCCTCCTGCTCTGGCAGAGGCGTGGTTTTGCCAGCTGCAGATAGTTTCTGTGATTGTGTGATGTTTGGAATTCTGGGAACTTTTCAGAGGGTACATAAATGCTAGGATCCTGAGAGGCGGGATCAGAGCTGTTGGTGGCATTGTTGATGGCAAATTTATTAAGCAGTCAAGTAGTCCTGCACAGAGAAGAAACAAAAATAAGAAGAAATTAGACCAAACGTGCCCCAAGGAGCTTAGAACTCCTAATCAGCAGGAAGTAGTTTAATCCCCTTTTCCCACCCCTGGCCTTATTCAGGAATCTCTTTCCTTTCCTCCCTCTGCTTTGTCTCTCTTACGTAGGGTTAGGGAGTTGAGAGGGGATGGAAGAAGAAACCCACAAAGTAGCCAGAGACAGATCTGCCTTCTGGGTCTTCTTTGGTGCTGGGAAGGGAGATTCGGGTCTTACCCTTGCTTGGCCAGCTCTCTACTAGTGACTGTTTTTCCTCCTTGATTAACTGTTTGATTGGCCCTTTTTGATGAACTAATCTTGCGCTGAGCCTGGTAACTCAGGCAGCTTTGGACTTACTCTGCAGCAGAGGGAAAGCTTAAATTCCTGTGTCTCCCCCTTCCGCCTCCTGACTGCTGGCTCCACAGGCTCAAGCCACCGTGTTTGGCTTTTGGGGTTCTTTGAGACAGAGTCTCACTCTGTAGCCCAGGCTGGACCCAAACTTGCAGCAATTGACCTACCAGCCTCTGCCCTCTGAATGCTGGCTCTACAGGTGTGCGCCATCACAAGCAACCTCTCTGACTTTGTTTCTGAGACAGGGTCTAGCTATACAGTCTAGGCTGGCGGTTGGCCTCAAACTCACTATATAGCCTGGCGGGTCTTGAACTGCAGTGACGCTCCTGCCTCAGCTGACCAAGTGCTGGGGTCATGGACTGTGGGCGCCTCAGGCTCTTTCCGTGTTTTTGCAGCCTAACAGAGGACCCCTCCCCGGTGCCCGTACATCCAGCTTCTCCCTCTCTCCACAGCCGTGCGCTGTCCGGCCCCTGCTGTGTTTGAGAACGGCATATACGCCCCCCGGCTGGGGTCCCACCCCGTGGGTGGCAACCTGAGCTTCGAGTGTGAGCCTGGCTTCACCCTGCCGGGCTCCCCTGTGCGGCACTGTCGCCCCAATGGCATGTGGGATGGAGAGACGGCTGTGTGTGACGATGGGGGTAAGCTTTCTGGCTGTGGGTTCCCTGGGGGTGCGGTGGGGTGGAAAGCTGGCGTTCTTGGTGCTCAGCGATGTTCCGGGATAGGAGTAGGGTGAGGTCTGTGGCTGCACGTCTGAGCTGCGGGAGCCCGGCCCCGGCATATGCTGAAAGGTTTCATACCTGACTCAAGGACTCTACAAAACCTTCAGTTTTTTTCTTTTCTCTCCTTCTCTGACCCTCCCTGTCTTTCTTCCCTTCCTTTGAAGCCGGGTCTCGCTCTATCCCAGGCTGAACCAGAGCTCATTCTGTAGCCCAGGATGGCCTTGAACTCATTTCAGTCTCCAGAGTGTTCAAATTGCAGGCATGAGCTACCAAACCTGACCAGTCAGCTTCTCTAAATGCTTCAAGATAACCCCTTGTATTAGCCCCACGAAGTATCACAGACAAGATCCGTGAGTGACTGAGAGCGAGTGCTGGGCTCAATGCCTCTGGACAGATCATTTATCCTTCCTGTGCCTCAGTTGTCACATCTGCAAAATGGGAATAGTGGGGCTGTCAAGATGGCTCAGCAGTTAGAGCACTTACTGCTCTAGAGGACCAGAGCTTGGCTCCCAGCATCCTGGGCTCACAGTGGCCAGTAGCTCCGGCTCCAGATGGGCTGATGGAGCTGAAATTGCTAAGCATCGCTCCAAGAGGGCAGAGCCCACCTGCTGCCATCAGTAGCTCGCTGTCCCCTGAGGCCCAGGCCCTGGTTTAGCCGTGTGTGGCTCTTCCTGCAGAGTCCTGCCTTCCAGACTTCCTGAACAGCTGCTGGAACCTGGTGCCCTTTACAGCCCTGTGGATGGTGTCAAGGAGAGGCGGGCCTCCCAGAAGTCCCTGCAGTCATTTGTTTTCTAAGCACAGGGCTTTTTTCTTCCTTCTTTCTTCCTCTCTTTCTCCCTTTCTTCCTCTCTTTCTTTTTGGTTTCTGAGATAGGATTTCCCTCTGTAGCCCTGGCTGTCCTGTACTTGCTTTATAGATCAGGCTGGCCTTGAACTCACAGTGATCTGCCTGCTTCTGTGCTGGGATCACAGGCACGCGCCATAACGCCTGGCTTTAAACACAGGGTTTTGAGTAGCTCAGTGTAGTTTTTTCTTTTTCTTTTTTTTAATGATTTATTTATTTATTATGTGTAATATTCTGCCTGCATGTGTGCACACCAGAAGGGGGCACCAGATCTCATTATAGATGGCTGTGAGACACCATGTAGTTGCTGGGAACTGAACTCAGGACCTCTGGAAGAGCAGCCAGTGCTCTTAACCTCTGAGCCGTCTCTCCAGGCCCAGGCTGACCGTGAACTGCTTCTGTGTGTACCGCCACACCCACACCCAGCCAGCCATCTCACGGAAGGTGCTGGCCCCTGGGAAGCAGGACCACACCGGCACCCAGCTAGCCAGTGGCATCCTGTTGAGTCTTTCCTAAGTAGCCAGTTATTCAGACAGAAGTATAATTTGTTTTCAGTTTGACATATAATCTCCCTGTACTAAAGTGTGCAGTTTGTGTGTGACTGGAGATGGGACGCAGCGTTTCTGGCATGCCAGGCACACACTCCACCACTAAGCTATATTCCAAACTCCACAGGAGGAAAAATTTAAAATACGTATTTATTCAGCTACACACAGCTTTCATGCCACACTCAGGAAGCAGAGGCAAGAGGAGTCTGAGGGCAGCCTGGTTTATGCAGACAACTCCAAAAATTGTGTGGGTGAGAAGGTCAGAGGACAGCGCCAAGGGCCTGATAATCAAGGTGGAACTAGGTTGTGGGGCTTGGTAGAAAGTGTCTCTGCCCACTGAGCCATCTCACCCGCGCTCCTCCACCTCATACAAAAGGGATCACAAGGGATATGCTCCTTAAAAAAGATTTTTATGTGTGTGTGTGCGCGTGTGTGTTTGTGTGCATGTGTGCGCGTGTGCCTGTGAATGTATGCTACACATGTGCATCCCCGTAGAGGGCATAAGATGATGTTGGATACCTTAGAGCCAAGGTCACACATGTGAGCGGCGAGCCACCATGTGGGTGCTGGGCTCCTCTGGGAGAGCAGCCCGCGCTCTTAAACGGAGGAGCCATTTCTCCAGCCCCCATCTTGTTTCCCTTTGTTCACGCCTTTGCTTTTGACAGTCCTGGATGTTGGCTCTTTATTGTATAGCAGTGTGTTACAGGAATGCATTATGGAGAATCACTCATTGCTCTGCTGGGTATTTGAGTGATGTCTGTCTGGTTTGGGGCTACGAAGAGTTTGGGAACTGCCTGTCCCTGGCTTCAGCCTCCAGAGCGACAATAAGTTGGCAGATTCCAGCCTGACTCAGGGTTTCTCCAGTGGACATTCCAGCTGTTTAAGGGAGCGTTGGCCGTTGGCCGCTCCACACCCTCCTCCGTACCTGGAATCAGCCTCTAGGTTTCTGGCCCACCATTCTCATGGTGTGTGGCCATCACCTGGTGGTTTAGGAAATGCTGTCTGGGTCAGGCCTGGAGCGCTCCAGTGGGTGGCTGAGGACTTGAACTCTCAGTGCTGTGGGGTTTTGTTGTTCGGAGGGACCCGTGGGTCTTTGGGGGTCTAGAGGGAGGAAGAGCGTGGCACGGAGGACAAGGGAGATGGGCCTGGCACGCATCTCCTGTTTCCCTGTCTTTATTCAACTTGCAGCCAGCCACTGTCCCAACCCGGGCATCTCAGTGGGCACAGTTCGGACAGGCTCGAGCTTTGACCTTGGGGACAAGGTCAGTTACCGTTGCTCCTCATCAAACCTGGTGCTGACTGGCTCTGCAGAGCGAGAGTGTCAGAGCAGCGGGGTGTGGAGTGGGACAGAGCCCATCTGCCGGCGTGAGTATCTTCTGTCCTGGGGACTCCCCACCCAGTCCTGGTTCTGGCTGACCCTCATGTGACTTTTCCCACAGAGCTGTACTCTTACGACTTCCCCAGTGATGTAGTGTCGGCCCTAGGCACCTCCTTTACCAACCTGCTGGGATCCACCAATCCCATCCAGGAAAGGAAAGGTGAGTGAGTGTCCGGGCCGGGGCCGGGACGGAGCAGGGGAGAGGTAAGTTACCTGGGTGCTGGGAGGCTGGCTTGACCTTGTTGGAGCACAGGGTGGGGTGGGCAGCCTTATTTCTTGTTTGCTTCAGAAAATCTGGGCCGTAGAATCCAAATCCAGCGCTCCGGTCACCTGAACCTTTACCTGCTGCTCGACGCGTCCCAGAGCGTATCGGAAAAGGACTTTAACATCTTCAAGGACAGCGCCTCCCTCATGGTGGACAGGGTCAGAGACGGAGCGCCCAGGGGCCATGCTGCCTCCCCGGCCCTGCTGGCTTTTTCCCCTTGCTAGGGTCCCAATCCGTCCACCTCCTTCTAGAAGTCTCCCCATCCGTCCACCTCCTTCTAGAAGTCTCCCCCTGCCACCAGGGCTGGGATCCAGTGTATCTGATCAGATCATTACCTCATGAGTATTAGTGTGGATGAGGCCCTGGGCTGGGAGCCAGGAGACACCAGGAGGAAGCAGAGCTCAGCTGTGTTTTCAGGAAGTTAGCGTCCAGAGAGAGCGTTATCTAGATAACCTACGGCCTCTGCCAGAGAATCTGGAGCCCCTGTTGAATAGCCGTTTTATTTATTTGTTTATTTTCGTCTTTCAGACAGGGTTTCTCTGTGTAACTTTGGCTGTCCTGTTTATAGACCAGGCTGGCCTCAAACTCACAGGAATCTGCCTGTGTCTGCCTCCCTGAGTGCTGGGATTACAGGCATGCACAAAAACGCCCAGCAATCGTAATTTTTTAACAAGCCAATGATTTCATATTCCAAGCCAGGTATGGTAGAGGCAGGAGGATTTTAGCAAGTCGGAGCCAGCCTTGGACTGCAGGGTCCAACGAAGGACTGGGGAAATGGCCCAGTGTGTGAAAGGCACCTTCTGCAGAGGGCTCAGTTCAGATCTCTGGAATCCGTGTGTCTGTAATCCCAGGGAGATGGGCGCTCTGACTGCCCAGGACAGGAGGAGCTTAAAATTGAGTAACATAATTTAAATGTTGTCCTAGGGCCTAAAACTAAGCAGCAGCACGGCTCCTGTACCTCTCATCAGTAGAATGGTCCAGGCTGAAGTTGCAAGGCTCAGCTTATCACTGAGTGCTCATCACGCCCCCTCGCTGAGCTGATGTGCGGGTGGAATGAGGAGGGGGTCACGTGTCATGTCCTCTCTTGAGGGCTGAGTTTCTGACTAAGGGTCCTGTGCTAAGAGCTGTGCGTACAGGCCCTCTGTGCCCCTTGGACCTGCTCTTGTTCGGTTTGTGACACCCGCCCTGTACCGAGTCTCTCCTGCCCTCCACAGATCTTCAGCTTTGAGATACAGGTCAGCGTCGCCATCATCACCTTTGCTTCTCGGGCTAAGGTCATCCTGTCGGTCCTGAATGAGAAATCCCGGAACGGGATAGAGGTGGTCAACAGCCTAGACAGCATCCGCTATAAAGGTTTGAGGCCCCACTCCAGTGGGGGAGGGGGAGAGCACCAACCCGCACCTGTGGAGAGGTTCCGGGGCGGGGAGGGGGGCAGAAGGTGTGGAGGGTGTGCCTAACAAGCGTGAGGACGGGATTCCATGCCCCGCACCACAAAAGCACCCTGCCATGCTCCATGTCATCCTTGGCTACCTGTGGAGGTGTGTCTGCATGTAGGCTAACCTGGTCTACATGAGACCCTTTATGAGGGAGGGAGGGAGGGAGAGGGAGAGAGAGCACACACGTTGGTTCATTCTCCACGCAATGGCAGGACTGCAGTTTCCATGCTTCATGGGCTCCCACAGCAATGCCAGCCCATGTTCAAATGTCCCCGCAGGACTCAGGCTCCTCCCAGACCCCCTAGCACGCGCCGTGCGTGCTCCTCAAGGCTCAGCACCGAATCCTCCCTGTCTGGGAGCAGCAGGCAGCTGGGACAAACCCTTGGGATGCTCCATCTTTAAATCTTGGGAACCTGTAGCTGTCTTAGATGGAAGATTATGCGATGACTATTTCCGTTTTAATCTAATTAATTAGCTTTTGAGACAAAGTCTTAGGGGAACGTGTTGTGTAGAGCAGGCTGGCCTCGAACTCACAGAGATCCTCCTGCCTCTGCCTCCTGAGTGCTGGGATCACAGGCATTTGCAGTCATATCTGGCTCTGCAGTGATCAGTCTAAGGTAGAAATCCCAGTACGTTTGAAAAGACATGCAAAATATCAGACGCTCTGGCAGCTCCATGTCTGGGGGTTTGCCCATCCCCAGCGACAGGTAGAGGGGTTTGGTTGTTGCTTTCGTTGTCAGGAGATTTTTCTTCTGGCACATTCTAGATCATGAAAATGCCAGTGGCACCAACATCTACGAGGCTCTGAACAGTGTCTACATCATGATGAACAACCAGATGGCTCGACTGGGCATGGAGACCTCTGCCTGGCAGGAAATCCGCCACGCCATCATCCTCCTGACTGACGGTGGGTGACCCCTCAGCTGGAGGACACGGTTGGCGGCCATGTCAGTGGGCGGGGCCCCAGGATGGTTGTGTTCTGGGCCTCTTTCTCCCTCTGGGACTCACTTGGTTTGTTTTTGACACAAGGTTTCTCTGGTCTGAAACTCACTGTGTAGACCAATCCAGCCTCAAACTCCCAGAAATCCACTTGGCTCTGCCTCCTGAGCACTGGGATTAAAAGTGTGAGCCATCTCGCTCTGTAGCCCAGGCTGACCTTGAACTCTCAGCCTTCCTGAGCCAGCCTGCTGAGTGGCTGGGATTACAAGCATGTGCCCCAACACCCAGTGTAGAGGAATTTTAATTCAGAACAAGGCTGCTCTGGCAAGAGCTCACACCTCAAAGACCTCAAAGGTCTGTGTGATTCAGTTGGAGTATAGACACGCCTTTAATCCCAGGAGTCAGAGGCAAAGCAGGTCGAGTTCAGGGCCAGAGGATGAGAATGAGAAGAAGACAGATTAGAATATATTGCCAAAGCACGCGTGAGGCCAAGCAGAGGAATTCAATCAGAGGCCAAGGTCGAAGCCGGATTGAATCAGTTACCCAGGAGTTTGAGCCAAGACAGCTGAGCTGAACCTACCAGAGTTTAGAAAGAGCTAGAAAGGGTGAGCTAAGCAGTAAGCCTCAGAGGCTGGAGATATTCTAGGCCTGGAGAAGTCCATCCACCAGGACTAGGCTTAGGTTAGCAGAGGAGATCTGCCTGTCTGTGCCTCCAGGAGTGCTGGTTATAAGGTGTGTGCCACCACCACCCAGCAAGCTCTCTCGGTTTTAAAACAAGGATAACCACACTTCCTGGGGCTTCCTGAGGACTAAATGACAAAGAGTTCACGAAGCTTGCATCCAGACGTGGTGGTTGGTGGTGCACACCTCTGATCCTAGCCCTTGGGGAGGTAGGTGAGGCGGGAGGATCAGGTGTTAAAGGCCAGCACAGAGGCAGCACATTAGAGGTCAGCCTCAATACAAGACCTTGTCTGGAAAACGAAACAAGACAAAAACGAGCAGCGGGGTGTGGTGTGGTATGGTGACACAGCTATTTAATCTCAGCACTGTGAAAGCAGAGAGAGGCAGATGCCTACCAGGAAAAGGGCGGCCTGGCATATATGGCAAGTTCTAGCCAGTCAAGGCTACACAGCCAGCCCTAGTCTCAAAAACCTAAACAAACAATTCTTTGCTCTAGTGAATGAAGCCACAATAACCATGGTGGCGCAAATATCTCCGGAGCAGGGTGTGGAGTTCTCTGGGAGTAAGCCCGGGAGTGGAAATGCTGGGTCATGTGGCAGTTCTGTTTTTAGTTGGTTGAGAAGTGATTTCCACAGTGATTTCCAACGGTGAAGGGAGTCCTCTCTGTCCACACCCTCGCTGTTTGTTGTCAGATCTATGGGTGACAGCCGTTCTGACTGGGGTGAGGTGTTATCTCCAGTAGTTTTCATTTGCATTTTCCTGAGGAGTAGGGATATTGAACATGATTAAAAATAGTCGGTGTACCACCAAACCTTTAATCCCAGTGCTCGGGAGGCAGAGGCAGGCGGATCTCTGTGAGTTCCAGGCCAGCCTGGTCTACACAGTGAGTTCCAGGACAGCCAGGACTACACAGAGAAACCCAAGTTTTTGGAAAATTGTCTGTTCTGTTCACTTGCCCATTTAGTGACTGGAAGTTAATTTTCCTTAGTACTTGGTCTCTCCGGCTCTCCGTAAATCCTGTGTGTTAACCTTGTCTGCAGTCTGGGGTGGGGCCTTCCCCCGCTCTGTGGGCCGTGTACTCTGCTGACTCCTTCGCTACACGGAAACTTTGGTTTTCTGTGTTATCTTGTTCTGCCTACATGTATGTGTGTGCATTACCTGTGAGTCTAGTGCCCTTGGAGGTCAAGATAGGGCGTTGGATCTCCTGGACTGGAGTTCTAGACAGTTGTGAGCAACCATGTAAGTGCTGGGAACCGAACCCAGGTCCTCTGGAAGAGCTGCCTCTCCAGCCCAAAACGGCGTGTTCTGACATGGCCGAACGATCCTTGTGTTTCCAGGGATGCGAGGAGTTCTGGGGTCAGCCCCGATGGAGCATTTTCCCCTTCTGTGTTCTAGGGAAGTCCAACATGGGTGGCTCTCCCAAGCCAGCAGTAGACAACATCAGAGAGATCCTGGGTATCAATCGCAACAGGACCGACTACCTGGGTGAGGCTCTGCCCCAGCCTGGCGGGGTGTGTACCTGGGTGAGGCTCTGCCCCAGCCTGGCGGGGTGTGTGTGTG
>REGO01000800.1:202125-236794 GCA_010120015.1 Rhombomys opimus | reverse complement strand
GGGGGCCTCCTTCGTGAATGTTCCGGGAAGCAGTGCCTGTGTAGGCCAGTCCGGCCAAGCTGCAGGTGCCAGGGCAGATTGCATAAAAAACTAGGGGCCAGTGGGAAAGGGGTGTAGCCAGGCCCAGCACTGGAGTTTCAGTTTGGACAGGGAGTCAAGTGGGCACCCAGGGCGAACTGGAGAGGCCTCTGGCCACTGGCCTCTCATTTGCTTTCCATGACAATGGACAGTCTCCAGCTCTGCCTGCTCCTCTTGGTCTTAGGCCTCTCCTCTTCAGGTAAGCAAAGGACACGCCATCCTCCTTATGTCCCCAGCACCTGTCCTTGACCCGTCTGGGGCCAGTCTTCACCAGCTTTTCTCCTCAGAGGTGAGCACAACTCCCGTGCTTGACTCCCGGCCCCAGATCCCCTGCTCGCTGGACGGAGTGGAGATCAAAGGCGGCTCCTTCCGACTCCTGCAAGACGGCCAGGCTCTGGAGTACCTGTGTCCCTCCGGCTTCTACCCATACCCTGTGCAGACCCGAACCTGCAGATCCACGGGCTCCTGGAGCGCCCTGCAGACCCGAGACCAAAAGATTGTCAAGAAGGCGGAATGCAGAGGTTGGAGACTTGGGAGTGAGGGGGGGAGGGGGGCCAGGGCCGGGGCGGCAGGCGGAGGCTGCTCAGGGTGAGATGAGAGCCGGGCAGGTGGCGAGAGGGCAGGCATACCTCTGCGGAGCACCCGGGCGGGGCTCCCCGGTGTCGGGCGGCCCTGGCAGTGAGAACTCTAGCTGGGAATCGGGAGGGAGAGTAGGAACGTAGCCTGGTTGGCACGAAGCAGCACTTGGAGAGGCAGGTGTGCGGCGTGCCTGCAGCCCTCGTGCTCAGCGTGTCAGGGACAGCAGCTTAGCCATCTTAGCTTCACAGTGAGCTTGAAGCCAGCCCGGGCTACTTGAGGCTCTGCCTCACAACAAAACAAAACAAATAACCCCAAAACGCAAGAGGAGGGGAGAGCAGAGTTGAGAGGCCTGGGCAGGCACTGTTTCTCAGTGACAGCATTTCTCAGACCAGGAAGGACCTAGAAAGAGCAGTTGGTGACTTTCCCATCTTCCCTAAAGCAATCCGCTGCCCACGGCCACAGGAATTTGAAAATGGGGAGTATTGGCCCCGGTCGCCCTACTACAACCTGAGTGACCAGATTTCCTTTCAATGCTACGACGGTTACACTCTCCGGGGCTCTGCTAATCGCACCTGCCAGGTGAATGGCCGGTGGGACGGGCAGACAGCGATCTGTGATGATGGAGGTGAGAAGCAGGTACCCCTGATTTACCCTCTCCCCGAGGGCTTCACCCCGGGAATGCACGAACACTCAGGTTGTCCTCGTGTCTCCGCAGCGGGATACTGTCCCAACCCGGGGATTCCCATTGGCACAAGGAAGGTGGGCAGCCAGTATCGCCTGGAAGACACAGTTACCTACCACTGCAGTCGGGGGCTTGTCCTGCGTGGCTCCCAGCAGCGAAGATGCCAGGAAGGTGGCTCGTGGAGCGGGACTGAGCCTTCCTGCCAAGGTGACCCTTGCCCGGCACCCTGGGTCAGCTCTTGCCCTGCTGTCTCCACGCTAGCTGTCTCCCGTCCTGGGTCTCATCACCCTGCCCTAACACTCCAGACATTTGACCTGCTTTGTCCTCAGATTCCTTCATGTACGACACCCCTGAGGAGGTGGCGGAGGCATTCTTGTCCTCTCTGACGGAGACGATAGAAGGAGTGGATGCTGAGGACGGCCACAGCCCAGGTCTGCGTGCAGGAGGGAGGTGGGCGGGAAGCTGGGGGAGGGTGCTCCCACCAAGGAGTGTGCACGCCCGAGGCTGAGTGTCTGCCGGCACCCAGGGGAACAACAGAAGAGGAAGATCGTCCTGGACCCCTCGGGCTCCATGAACATCTACCTGGTGCTGGATGGCTCAGACAGCATTGGAGCCAGCAACTTCACAGGGGCCAAGCGCTGTCTCGCTAGCTTGATTGAGAAGGTAGGGCAGAGCTCCCTCCCTTTGAGAGGAGAGGACCTGGTGTGGCCCTCACTGCCTGAGGACTGGCTCCCTGGGTCCCAGATGCTCGGGCTCCAGGTCCTGTTGCCCTCCTGCCCTTGAGCCTCTACTCTGGCTCTCGCTGTCCTCCATATAATGTCCTGACCTCTTGTTCACCCACAGGTGGCGAGTTACGGGGTGAGGCCCAGATATGGTCTTGTGACATATGCTACAGTCCCCAAAATCTTGGTCAGAGTGTCTGATGAAAAGAGCAGTGATGCCGACTGGGTCATGGAGCAGCTCAACCAGATCAGTTATGAAGGTCAGAGCTTAGGGACGGGGAAGCCGGGAGGGCAGGGAGAGCCGGGTGAGGGGCTGACAACCCAAGAGCTAAACATTGTCTGGGCTTGGTGGCACACGCCTTTAATCCCAACATTCAAAAATCAGGCGGGTCTCTTGTGAGTTCAAGGCCAGCATGGTCTACATAGCGAAGCAAAACCCTAAAAAACAAACAAAAAGTTAAAGAATGTGGGATCTCAGTTGTCATAGACTTCTTGGGCTCATGGCTTGGAAGATCAGTGGAATGAGCTCTTTGCTCTCTACAGACCACAAGCTGAAGTCAGGGACCAACACCAAGAAGGCTCTCCAGGCCGTGTACAGCATGATGAGCTGGGCGGAGGACACCCCGCCGGAGGGCTGGAACCGAACCCGCCACGTCATCATCATCATGACGGATGGTGAGGCTTCTCCTCCCTCACGGTCCCCCAGCTCCTGGGCCAGCGTGTCTGCCCTGGCCCACTTTCTGGTCCCCATGCCCTGTGCAGGCTTGTACAACATGGGCGGAGACCCTGTCGCTGTCATCGAGGACATCCGAGACCTGCTGTACATCGGCAGGGACCGCAAAAACCCGCGGGAGGATTATTTGGGTGAGTGGCCCACGGGGCTCAGCTCCCTCAGCCCTTGGGGCTGGACACTCAGCCTCCCCCTCTCCCTCAGACGTGTACGCGTTTGGGGTTGGGCCGCTGGTGGACCCCGTGAACATCAATGCCTTGGCTTCCAAAAAGGACAACGAGCGCCACGTGTTCAAGGTCAAGGACATGGAGAACCTGGAGGACGTCTTCTTCCAAATGATTGGTACAAACACACAAGGGCACGCACGGGGAAGCGTGGGCGGACTGAGGCTGCCCACTGCCCTGGCAACCTGGAAGGCTTTCTGTCCTCACCCCGCAGCCCCGCCGCTGCCACCAGCAGTGTCTACTCTTATTTCACTTCCTAATCTCAGTCTGAGAACTCTGCGAAGCCGTTTTATGGATGTGGAAACTGAGGCCACACAGGCTCAGGGACAGCAAGTCAGCACCGAGACTTGGGCTAGCCAGGCACAGTCCTCAGATAGCCTGGTGTCAGTGCTTTCTCACTACTCCAAGGGGTCCCTCATCTAACCCAGGGAGCCCCTCCCCTTCCTCTGCGGCCTGTGAACGTGCAGGGACCCAACAGAGCCTTCAGCATTCTCTTTTCCTGCTAGATGAATCCAAGTCTCTGGGGCTCTGTGGCATGGTGTGGGGGCACACGGACGGCAACGATTATCACAAGCAACCGTGGCAGGCCAAGATCTCGGTCACTGTAAGCATCCCAGCCGTGGGGACGTGTGAAACGTCCACACCAGCCGGGTCTAATCCCGGCTGTCCGGGAAGCCCAGGCGTGGAAGGGCCTCCCGGGTTACGCCGAGCCCACAGTCCATACCAATAATGTGCGAAACTGTCTGAAAACAGCAGCTGTGTGGGCATGTGCTGGTGCCCCAGGGGCTGGGGTGGAAGCAAGGCTGCCTTGGGTTGGAGGGTCAGCCTGGGCTACACAGCAAAGCTGTCTGAAAGCAAATAAAAAAAAAAAAAAAAGCAGGGCTAGAGTACTGACCCAGCACGCATGAAGCCAGCCTCCAGTGCTCAGGTGGAGGCTGACCACACCACTTCTCTGCCAGCGCCCTCTGAAAGGACACGAGAACTGCATGGGGGCCGTGGTGTCTGAGTACTTTGTGCTGACAGCAGCACACTGCTTCACGGTGGACGATCAGAAGCATTCCATCAAGGTCAGCGTGGGTAAGGATGCGTCGAGCCTCTGACCGCCAGCCACCTCAGGACGCTCGCCTGTCCTCAGCACGGCCCCTGCCTCAGACCCTTGCCAACGACAAGGGGCCAGAGGCAGGAGGCTGCCCACTGAGCGTGGTACCGTTTGCTCTCAGGAGGGAAGAGGCGGGACCTGGAGATTGAAGAGGTCCTATTTCACCCCAACTACAACATCAATGGGAAGACGGCAGAAGGGGTCCCCGAGTTCTATGACTACGATGTGGCCCTCGTCAAGCTGAAGACCAAGCTCAAGTATGACCAGACTCTGAGGTGAGCAGGCTGGGGGTCCCCGAGGTGCGGGGGAAGGTGGGCCGCAGGCCCAGGGCACAGCAGGCCATCTGCAGCCTCTGAAAGCTCCTGTCCTCCTGTACAGGCCCATCTGTCTCCCCTGCACGGAGGGAACCACCCGAGCCCTGCGGCTTCCTCAGACAGCCACCTGCAAGCAGCACAGTAAGGCGTGGTCTGGGCTAGGCCAAGAGGGAGTTAAGAGTGGAGCCGTGGTCGGTTCAAGGCCTAAAAGGGCCCGAGGGACATGTGACGGGTGAGGAGGGACTCGGGGTGGACAGCTCGCATGACCCTGTCTCTTGTCCAGAGGAACAGCTGCTCCCTGTGAAGGACATCAAAGCTCTGTTTGTATCTGAGGAAAGGAAGAGGCTGGCTCGGAAGGAGGTGTACATCAAGAACGGGGACAAGGTGAGAAGGGGTTCTAGAGACGTCGCCTGGCCCCGCTCCCCCGAGCTGGCTTTGCTCACCACAGGCCTCCCCTACAGAAAGATAGCTGTGAGAGAGATGCTCTCCGGGCCCCCGGCTATGACAAGGTCAAGGACGTCTCCCAGGTGGTCACCCCCAGGTTCCTCTGCACGGGAGGGGTGGATCCCTACGCTGACCCCAACACATGCAAAGGTAAGGTGGCTCTCCAGTGCCGCAGGCCTCGAGGCCCAGCCGCTTGCCCTACAGCCCCTCTCTCCTACAGGGGATTCTGGGGGTCCTCTCATCATCCACAAGAGGAGCCGCTTCATTCAAGTGAGTGCTCATGTTTCCAGTGTGTGGGGAGATGCCCGGGGCCAGCACCACACAGAGAGCTTGAGGCACGTGGCCGGTAGTGGGGGCCACCAGGGCCCACCCCAAGTGGCCAGTGAGGGCCAAGTGTCTGGCTCATGTGCGGCACAGAGGACAGGGAGCTGGGCTCCCAGGGACTTCCTCAGGCCAGCTCAATGCTTTTGGGGACCACAAGGTGTCACATGACCCAGGTACCCCCTGACCCCCACAGGTTGGTGTGATCAGCTGGGGAGTGGTGGATGTCTGCAAAGACAAGAGGCGGCAACAGCTGGCGCCCGCCTATGCCCGGGACTTCCACGTCAACCTTTTCCAGGTGCTGCCCTGGCTCAAGGAGAAACTCAAAGATGAGGATTTGGGTTTCCTCTAAGGGCTCTCCTGCTGGGAGGGGGTGAGGGTCAAAATAAAGCAGCAGCTGTGAGAAAGAGTGTGTCCCACATCTTCTTGGGGTGAGGGAGCAGGGGCCGTGCCCTGGTTAACATCAACACTGACAGCCTCTTTGGAAGGCTTAACCCCAACCCCAAGTGCTGAAGAACTAGAGGCTGATGGAGGGGAATAAGCTTCTACCCCAGGATTTTACTGAGACCAGCTTGGGGGCGTGTGAGGCACAAGGAATCCAGCTTCGTGTCTAGAAGCCATCCACAGAGGTTTCCTACAGATCGTCACTGTACACAATCTGGGTCCTCTTGTCCCGGTGGCAACCCTTGGGGCTGTTCTGGACAGCTAAGGAGGGAGGAAAGTGACAGTTAAGGTCTGAAGCAGAGAAGGGGTTAGCCCTGAGGTCCAGAGTCCTGGTGGCCAGCAGTGCTGCCCTCTGGTGGCCAGAGCCTCACGTGGCTCACAGAATCCGGGCTGTTCTCACTGCAAATGCTGTTACACCGTCAACTGCACGGAAATTAAAGATGAGAACATCTCGCCAGCCCATACTGGTGTAACGGTCAATCCCGGTTCCTTGCTGGTGTCTGCAGGGACTTTGCTTACTCCCTTCCCAGAAAAATCTGTTTCAGGCACACTGGGTTGTCCACACTGAGAAACCCCATGGGTCACACCAGACCTCTGGGACCCCTCAGAACCTAAGTGCTCAGCTTCTCTCTTCTCACAGTCCTCGACCCAAGAATTCCACCCTACGGCTGTAGGGCCAAGAGGCAGGCCCCCTCTTTGGTCTCGTATCCTGCCTCTGCTCACCACCCCTCCCTGTCAGAGCCCAGGTACATGGCCCAGTGCTTTCAGGGCTGCGCTCAGCTTGGACCCTCCTCATGGCTCCTCTGCTGCAGCCACTGCAGCCAGGGTGCCAGGGTTGCGGAAGATGTGCTCAGTACAAACGGCCGAGCTACCCAACATCCTGCATTCCCGCGTCCACTCTTAGGTCGCCCTTTTCTCCAGAAATCCCCATCTCAGATAGTGCCAGACACACAGGCCACTAATTTACATTTCTGTGCCTGTTCTTCCACCTGAGGGCCAGGCCCACAACATCCCTGAGAGGACAGCCTGGCTGCTGCTTCCTGCCCTGCCAGTCACTGCTGGGGGACCTTTCCTTTTTTCAGGACCAGATTCTCTGTGTAGCCCTGGCTGTCCTTGAACTCAGAGGTCCACCTGCCTCTGCCTCCCGAGTGTTGGGGCTGGCTGCTGGGAGACCTTTTCAGTGCTCCTCTCTTTCCCTCACCTCTGACAGACAGCTGCCCGCAGGCACGTCCGGACCTTTAGCACTTTAAGGAGCTCAAAAAATGTGGAGGGAACAAAAAGTGCTGTGCTGTAGGGAGGGATGAGGGAGGCCCCATCCTTACCAAGGGAGCCCCAGACAGACTTGCCAGTGGCAGCGTCCAGCATGGGCTGTTTTCTGGCTATGTTGACTTTGAGCTGCACGGATTCCACCTGGGTCCCATTCAGCTGTGGGGCAAGAGGGAAGGGGACAGAGGATGAGTGTCACGGAGTCAGGTGCTGCCGCCCTGGGAGAAGACCAGATAGGAATCAGAGGATGAAGGTTTTCTCAGTTAGGAGAAAGTTGCCTCTAGAACCACGTATTGTAAAGAAGAACCACGAGGCTGACAGGAATGATGGGAGGAGAGGGAGAAGTCCCACCTCAGCAACAGCCTGATCTGCAGACTCCATCTTTTCATAGGTGACGAAGGCACAGCTGGGGTGAGAGAAAGCAGGGTCAGCAGAGGCCCACGGACCCGGTGTCCCCATGCTGCCCCCTCCCCACGCTGCTCATCCTTACTTTCTGGGAGGGTCCATGGAGAGGTCAATGATGTTTCCAAAGGGAGCGAAGGCCCCTCGGAGGAGGGTGGGGGTCATGTCCTCTCCATACACATACAGTGTGTTCCCCTTCCGAGGGGCCCTCCGCTCCGGGAACGAGTCTGACCCTGTGGGTGAATCGCAGTCAGCGCTGAGTCCACCCCACCCTCTACTTAGCAGGACCCCCTAACCCTGGCCAAGACCACTCACTGCGGAAAGGGCCCTCTCGGTCTCGCTCCCGCTCCCGGTCTCTGTCTCGCTCCCGGTCTCTGTCTCGCTCCCGGTCTTTGTCTCTATCCCGGTCTCTGTCTCGATCTCGGTCTTTTTCTTTGTCTCGGTCTCTGTCCCGGTCTTTGTCCCGGTCCCTATCTCGGCTTCTCTCATGACTTCGGTCCCGGCTGCGGCTTCGGGGAGGGGAGGCTGAGGAGCCAGCACCACCGTGTTCCTCGTAGCTCCAGTCAAAGCCTCGAGGCGGGCCATCACCAGCCCCGGGGCCCTCTGCCTCTTCTCCATCTGGTCCCAGTTCCCGAAGCCGATCGCTGGAAGACACAAAGCTGGGGAGAGGCAGACGGTCAGGACCGAAGGGGCCTGGTCTTCTTCCAGACCTGTGGGGTTCAACATGCTCCCCTCACCCCCCCCCCCAAGCTTGCTCCTTCCACTCAGCCCCAAATCGTCCAATGGCCACTGACCCCACAACAAACAGCCGTCTTTCTCTAACCTTTCATACAGAGATTTCCTCTGTGGTCGTCTGGATGACTGGGGAAAATAAAAGACAAGGAATGATAAGATGGTTCCCAGGTGTTGGAATGGGTTCAGACTATGTGGCTCTTTTGTTGTCCTCAACTGCCAGGGCCCCAGAACCCATTACCTCCTGCAGGTCCTCATCAGCAGACACGCTCCTCTGGAACGGCTGGAAAGTGGGGACAGGCCCCTTCTCAGGGTCCTGGGAAGGGCAGACACCCGTGTTAGTGTAGACCAGGGAAACCCCTCTTCCCCCCTCTTCCCGGCTTCTCATCTAGTTCCTCCTACCCGCACTTCTCATTGATGACGTGCTGGTCTTTTGTTTTTGAGACAGGGTTTCTCTGTGTAGCCCTGGCTGTCCTGGCTGCCTAGCTCTGCAGATCAGGCTGGCCTCGGGCTTAGAGCTCGGCCTAAGTGCCTAAGCCACTGTGCCCAGCTGATGTGGCGTGTTTTGAGTGGGTGGCTTGGTTTATCCAACCCACCCCTTCAAGCCAGGAAGCACAAATGTAGAAAAGAGAAACCAGGAGTCACCAGTTTTCCTGTGTAGGCGATAAGAACCCTAACACCCCGGTGAGGTATGCTGGCACACCCTTCTAGCCACATCGACCTGTGAGGCTGAGAGCATCCATGAGTTCAGAAGCTGAATACTGGCCTGGGGAGCAAGGCCCTGTTTGTCTCAGGGAACAAAAAGAACTAAAAAGTAAAAAAATCACCCTAATCCTCAAATCAGCACAACTTGCTTGCATCTGAATATACATGATTTCCTCTAATCCCCCTGCCTTCCTGCTTGGAGGGGTCTCACTGATGTCAAGGGGGGCACCCCAAACATCTCACTGTGCTCACCTTCAGCTTCCCCTCTAGGGTTCGAGAGCGTTTGAAGCCTGAGTTCTTAGTTTCAGCCTTGATGGCACTGATGGCTCCTGACTTCACCAGCTGTTTGGCCTGTTCTGTTGCTGTGGCAGTGTCCACCACAGGCTGCTCTGACAGTGCTGGAGTGGAGGGGAGGGAGGGAGGGAGGGAGGCGTTACGCTGGCTGTGGAGGGCAGCCCTCTGCTGCTCCCCTCTGGACTCTCCATCTCCATCACTTACAGCGTTTGACACCGCCCTGGCTTGCTGTGCCACTGCTGCTTTGCTTCTTCAGAGCCAGCAAGGCCTTTTTCTGGGAAGGAGAGAGGTCAGTGAGAAGAGCAGTCTGTCAGCCAAGGCACTGGTCTCTCAGGTGTACCATTCCAGAGACAGTTCATGTGGTCCTGTCCCTGTCCCTAGACTAACCTGTCCAGCCTCCACACCATCACAATGCCAACAATATTTAACCTAACCAAACCATGGTGTCCGGTGTCCAAAGGATTTCCAGTCTCATATTCTTATGTTGAAAAGCAAAAACAAAGCCGGGAGTGGTGGCACAAGCCTTTAATCCCAGCACTCAGGAAGGCAGAGGCAGGAGGATCATTGTGAGTTCAAGACCAGCCTAGTTTACAAAGCGAGTCCAGGACAGCCAGGGGTACACAGAGAAACCCTGTCTTGAAACTCCCCCCCCCCAAAAAAAACAAAACAAAAAAACAGAAAAAAGAAAACAACAAACAAACAAACCAGACCAACACTTAAGCCCTACCATCTAAGCTGTGAGTAAGCCCTCAATGTCTTCCTTGGGGAGTTCATCTCCCACCTTCTGCATATTCAATGAGGCCGTATAAGAGTGAGACACATAGGTCAGACCCCCAAGAAACATATTGACCAGCTGACAGCCGAGGCTGGTCAACAGCGCTGATCAGTCACAGCTAAACACAAGGAAGACGCTGAGATGCGGAAGAGGCTACTAAACTGAGACCTGGGGAGAATTACCCAACACAGGCGGAGAAGATATTTCAGACAGAGAAACCAGGGTGGTAAAAATGCAGGGACGGTCACAGAAGGTGTTTTTAAGAGTAAATAATTCTGTCTCTTTTGACAGACACGCTGAGCAGAGGTTTCAGGGCTCTGTTCTACACACAGTGTGAAACTTTTAAAGTGTTTTCAGGGGATCAAGTGAGCCCCCAAAGCAGCAGAGCCAAACCCTGTTCTGAGGGGTTGGTATGCATGAGTAAATAGGGGAATTACCTGGAGTCTGGTGGTGTACACCTGTGCTTCCTGTTCCTCAGAGAAGCTGAGGCAGGAAGATTACAGGAGCCCAGGAGTTCAAGACCAACCTGGGTTATGTACCGAGATCCCGCTTCAAGGGGGAAGAAAAAGGAGCAAGTGGGAGAGGGAGGGAAGAACATGGACAGGCCTGACCAACGTTTTGCCGTGTCACTAGACTTGAAGTCAGAGGGGAGCCGAGTGTGGGGTAAACGAGTATGGAGGTTGAAGGGCTAGTCCAGTCTGCCCAAAGCCACACAGTTTCAATCCAGCCTGGGCTAAAGCGTGAGATCCTGCTGAAGCGGGGGGAAAGTCAGAGAGGAGGTTTTAGGGCCTACTAAGTGTTGTAGGGCCTATCTAGCAGCAACAAGATGGCCCTAGCTTGGGTGTCTATATGGCTTGCAAAGCTCTGGATGGAAGTGGGGATCCAATGGGGACAATCTCCAGCTCCTGGAGAGTACCAAAGCCACAGGAATGACCATAATTCCATGGGGGACTGAGCAGAAAAGACGGGAGGGTTCAGATGTGCGGATACTGGTGAGGCTGCGCTGAGAAGAGGTGTGCTCTGAGCATGACCAGGAGAACCCCGTCTCCTCACACTCGCCCCAGGCGTCCTCGGAGCCTGAGAAAGGCTGGGCCACCACCCTAAACCCCCTTACCTTTTTCTTGAGTTTGTTGAATTTCTTCTGCAGTGCCTCTTCCTCTTCGCTCAGGCCGGGAGGTATCACCAACATGTTGGCTCCTGGTTCAAGGGCAGAACCCAAGACATCATTCTCTACTGTCAGCATTCAAAATCCACACGCCGTCCGACTTCTGTCCATCCTGATTTCACCCCAACCTCCAGGCCCGCCTACTCCAGCCTCCGGCCTTTCCCTACCCCTTGTTTCAACGAGGCTGCTCTCCAACCTCCTGTTCATCGTAATCAACCGGCATTCCCGCCTATGTCCAAGGTCCAGACATTAGAGCCTTGGGGTACCTCAGCCCGGAGAAGGAAAAGCACTCCCTGCGACGCCAAGGCGATGGCTCCCGACCCCCATGCCCAGTGGGGTTAGGTCAGCCAACCTCGGGGTCCGGTGGGCAGAGAAGGCGGCGGGGCCCGCGCAGCGCTATCTGGGCAACCAGAGGAGGAGGAAGAAGAACCAGGGGCCGCGCAGGGAAGGCGCGAAGGATGGCAGACGAAGCCCTCACCTGAGGGGGCGGCGCCCGGGCCCGCGGTCTCCGGCGCCGCCGCGCGGGCTGCTGCGCGCGGGCTCGCGGCGATGACGTAGAGGGGCGGGACACGCGGTAACCAAGGCGCCGAACGCAGCGACTTCCGCCCGGCCTTGCCCTGCTCCTCGTCTGGCTTCGGCGCCGCGCTCGCCCACGCTCCGAGCGAGCGGGGGGAATGGTGGAGGTGGAGGCGCGTCGGAAACCGTCTCAACTTCCGCCCGTCTCGGGGCGGGGCCGATTTCTGGTTACTCTGGGTTTCCGGGCTGTCCAGCAGCAGCCGCGGCTCCAGGATGATTGAGACCGAGCGACTCGGTGAGGGGGAGGGGAGGGAAGGCGAGGGGAGGGGAGGCGAACGGAACAGTAGACGGGAAGGACTTCTGACTTTTAACCTGTGACCTTTCCTCCGCAGTGCTGCCTCCCCCAGACCCCCTGAACCTGCCCCTTCGGGCTCTGGAAGTGGGGTGCACCGGGCGGTGGGAGCTGCTGAACGTGCCTGGGGCTCCGGAGAGCACCGTGAGTGACTTTTGACTCTCTCCGTTGACCCGTGAGCCTACCAGAAACTCCACCCGGCTCCCGGGAGGCCCTAGCTTGACCTCACACCCCTGTCATCTGGGGCCCCGGCCGGTGCTGGACAGATTCCAGCCCGCTGGAGCGCCAGTGGGTCAGAGTCGGGAGTGGAGACACTGGGTCTCAGAGCTCCCCTCCGTGGAGGACCCTTGTGTCTGTACCCTCAGGGCACTAGTCTGAGACCTCGCTTTAAGATCCTAAATCTGAAGCCCCGTGTGTCTCACACCCCTAATCCCAGCACTTGGGAGGCAGAGGCAGGCAGATCTCTTGAGTTGGAGGCCAGTTTGGTGTACATACCAAGTTCCAGGCCAGCCAGGGGGAGAGGAGGAGGAGGAGGAGAAAAAAAAAATCTAGGACTGGCAGGGTGACCTAGCCCATTTGAGGGCTGAACGACCCTTTCATGGGGGTTGAATATCACATCACCTGCATTTAAGATACTTTCATTACAAGTCGTAACCTTAGCAAGAACACAGTTCTTGAGTAGCAGGGAAATAATTTTACAGTTGGGGTCAACAGAACATGAACTTTTTAGAGGGTCGCAGCGTTAGGAAGCTAGAGGACCTCTGGCTTGGCCGATGAAGGGCATGCCATGCAAGCCCGATGAAACATAAGGCAGAGAGAAGCAATGCCACGAAGCTGTCCTCTGATGGGGCCACGCACGTGTGTGTATCCGTGTCCACACATCACACGCATGCCCGCGCACCTTCACACGTGCTGCTGCCACTAAGTAATTCTGAAGTGCAGATTCCCAGTCTGAGTGTGTCGTGCACTTGGTAGAGTGCTCAACTAGCTGGTTTGGGGGTCACTCACATTTGGTAGCGCAGGCTTGTCACCCCTCACTTGAGAGCGGGAGGCGGTATGCATATCAGAAGCTCAAAGATGTGCATATATGTTAAGCTGAAGGCAAGCGTGGGTTTTGTGGGACCCTGTATAAGTCAGAGTGCAAACTGCTGTCTGAAGTCCACATCAGGTAGTGTCCCAGGCACTTCTGCTGCAGGTGTGTTTTCCTTCGTAGCATTGCTCATTCCGTTGCCCTGGCTCTCTGCTGGGACATCTGCCACAGAGCCTGCCGCCCTCGTGAGACCGTTACCCTTTCCCATCTCTACTCCTCACCCCTCCCTGCCTCAGCTTCCGCACGGCCTGCCCCCCTGCGCCCCTGATCTGCAGCGAGAAGCAGAGCAGCTGTTTCTGTCGTCTCCGGCCTGGCTTCCTCTTCATGGCCTGGAGCACTCAGCTCGGTGAGAAGTCTGAGGGGGCCACACTGGGGAGCTGGACCAACTGAAGGAAGCCAGGATAGGGAGAGAGCCGACCCCGACATTCCTTCCCTCCTCTCCAGAAAATGGCAGAGGAAGACGGACCCCTGGTCGCTCCTGGCTGTTCTGGGGGCTCCAGTCCCATCTGATCTTCAAGCCCAGAGACACCCAACCACGGGCCAGATACTGGGATACAAGGAGGTGAGAGGTCAGAGGCCAAGAGGCACGGAATTGGGAGGAGGGGTCAGAAGCAGGCTTGGCCTCACCGGGGCCCTGGCCTCTTTTCTCAGGTCCTGCTGGAGAACACGAACCTGTCGGCCACAACATCCCTGTCCCTTCGCCGGCCTCCAGGGCCGGCCTCCCAGTCACTATGGGGCAACCCGACACAGTACCCTTTCTGGCCAGGTGAGTTGTGTATGATGGAGGTGGAAGAGAGAACCTTTGAGTCTGGGGAATGGGCCCTGTCGATGCTGAATCTCACCTCGTGTTTCCCCAGGTGGGATGGACGAGCCCAGCCTAACAGATCTGAGCACTCAGGAGGAAGCTGAGGAGGAGATAGACTTTGAGAAAGGTGAAGCGGCCTGTGCTGTGAGGAGAGCCCAGCAGGTTGCAGCCATCCTTCCTGTCCTTTCATAGATCAGGATCCCTCTCACCCCCAAGGGAAAAGGTGTCCTGTAGTGGCTCCTAAAAAGCGGCCCAGCTGCCTTGCATGAAAGCAGAGTGCTGTGAATGACGTATAGTTTACCAAACAGCGGCTGGTGGCTGACGCTGCCTCTCTGTTCCCACCCTTAGATCTTCTCACTGTCCCACCTGGCTTCAAGAAAGGGGTGGATTTTGCCCCGAAGGGTGAGTCTGGGAAGGAATTGCGGGATGCCCTGCTCCCGCAGACCTGCAAAGGTGACATGGATACTGTTGTTCCTCAGATCACCCCGCCCCTATGCCGGGCTTGCTCAGCCTCAGCCGTCTGCTGGAGCCTCTGGATCTGAGCGGAGGCGACGAGGATGAGAGTGAGGCCACAGGCGGTCCCAGAGGGGACCCCGCTTCAGCCTCTCCCTCCAGTACCCCCCTGGCCCGAGCGAGCAGCTTGGAGGACCTAGTGTTGAAGGTTGGTAGTTCCCAGTGATGGAGGCAGGTAGGAAGGGGCTCTGATGCCTAGGCCGGGTTTGACCCAGTGAGCGACCGTCACGGGCTCTCTGGCTTGCCCTTTCTCACGCCTGCCCGGCTTTTCCAGGAAGCCTCCGCAGTCGTGTCCCCCCTGGGGCCCCCTAAGCCTCTACCCCAGGAACAGTGGGCCGTGCCTGTGGACGTCACCTCGCCCGTGGGTGATTTTTACCGGCTCATTCCTCAGCCAGCCTTCCAGGTACTGTGCCCAGGCCTCACTCCTGCTCTTGGTAGACCCCCCAGAGGCTGCATACCTTCTGGGTTCCTCGGTCCCAGCCCTGCACTGGCCTTTCCCCTGGGCCCTGCATGCCTGTGAGGAGGCAGAGGGGCGCTCCCTGCAGCCCTGTCCGTTTCTCTCTCGCAGTGGGCATTTGAGCCAGATGTGTTTCAGAAGCAGGCCATCCTGCACTTGGAGCAGCACGACTCTGTCTTTGTTGCAGCTCACACGTCCGCCGGGAAGACAGTGGTAGCCGAATATGCCATTGCCCTGGCCCAGAAACATATGACCCGGTACTCATGCCTCCTCAGCCTGCCCGCCATCAGGCAGCCTGGCCCCCTTCTGCTTCCCTTCTAGACCTCAGCTCTCCCTCTGACCCCCTGCCTTATCCTTTAGGTGGGAGGTTGAGGAGAGAGGCCAAGATGGGGTTCAGGAGGCGTGAAAAGGTGTGGCATGGAAGAGGGGCAGAAAGAGGACCTGGCTGGTTTAGCAAGGGACGATGCCACAGGGGAGGATTTGAGGGGCTGTCAGTGTGCAGGAGGGCGGGAAGGCAGGGCGCGCAGCTGTGAGCCTGTGAGGAAAGACCGGCTGGCCTCACCCCTGTTTCTAGTACCATCTACACTTCTCCTATCAAAGCCCTGAGCAACCAGAAGTTTCGGGACTTCCGGAACACATTCGGGGATGTGGGGCTGCTCACAGGGGACGCGCAGCTGCACCCGGAGGCCTCCTGCCTCATCATGACCACGGAGATCCTTCGGTGAGGGCGGCCTCCGGGAGGGTGGGGCGGGCGTGAGCATCCCTGCGGAAGCAGGGCAGGGTCGGCTGCCCGGGCGTCAGCTCCGAGCTCCTCCTCCCCAGCTCCATGCTGTACAGCGGCTCAGACGTCATCCGGGACCTGGAGTGGGTCATCTTTGACGAAGTCCACTACATCAACGATGCTGAGGTGAGTGGGAGTGAGGTCTCCCATGGGCCTGTCTTCTCTGCCCCCACATGAGACTGCTCCCTGACTGACCTGTCCCCCAACGTGTGTGCAGCGTGGGGTCGTGTGGGAGGAGGTGCTCATCATGCTCCCCGACCACGTCTCCATCATCCTCCTGAGCGCCACGGTCCCCAACGCCCTGGAGTTCGCTGACTGGATCGGGTGAGACCTGTGTCCTGGGTGCCCGAGGGAAGGGGCCTGCGGGGTTGGGGAGCTCAAGCCGCCACAACGAGGAGAGAGCTCTCCCCCCATGTCTGCCGAAGGCCCCTGGAGATGGGATGGTGGTCCATCTGGGCAAGGGCCAGCCACTCCACGGTCCTGATGAAGGGACAGAGGTTTAGTCCCCAAACCCGTGGGGTCTGAAGTGGAGGCTCATGGCCTCCCATCCCAGGCCTCCGAGGAAACTGAAAGACGGGTTCCTCTCCGGCTCCTTCTCTGACCGCCGCCCTCTCTTCCCTCCAGGAGGCTGAAGCGGCGGCAGATCTACGTGATCAGCACGGTCGCCCGGCCTGTCCCCCTGGAACACTATCTCTTCACGGGAAACAGCCCCAAGACGCAGGGGGAGCTCTTCTTGCTGCTGGACTCCCGAGGGGCCTTCCACACCAAGGGGTAAGCCCAGGGCTGGGAGTCAGGGTTGGGCCTGTGTGGGACCTCATGCCGCCCCGCCCTGCGCGCAGGTACTATGCTGCGGTGGAGGCCAAGAAGGAGAGGACGAGCAAGCATGCCCAGACCTTCGGGGCCAAGCAACCCACGCACCAGGGTGGGCCTGGGCAGGTGAGGGCCGGGAGCAGCCAGTCCCAGCCACAGTCTCAGCCTCCCTGGTCCTTGCAGAGAAGGGGTGGGCTTGAGGCCTGCATCCCACTCAGCATAAACCTACGTAAGCATGGACGCCACAGCTCTCCTCCCCTCCTCCCTCAGGACCGTGGGGTGTACCTGTCCCTGCTGGCTTCCCTCCGGGCCCGTGCTCAGCTACCTGTGGTGGTGTTTACCTTCTCCCGAGGCCGCTGTGATGAGCAGGCTTCCGGCCTCACCTCCCTTGACCTCACTACAAGCTCGGAGAAGAGCGAGATCCACCTCTTCCTCCAGCGCTGCCTTGCGAGACTCCGAGGCTCCGACCGGCAGCTACCCCAGGTGAGTGTCTCTGGATGCCGCAGGGACGTGGTGATGAGACCTGGCCCTCCCCTCCAGGGCCTCCTCCACCTCCTCTGAGCTGCTGCCTCGCCCTGCAGGTCCTGCACATGTCAGAGCTCCTTCGCCGGGGCCTGGGTGTGCACCACAGTGGCATCCTGCCCATCCTGAAGGAGATTGTAGAGATGCTGTTCAGCCGCGGGCTGGTCAAGGTGAGGGGGTGGCTGAGTGCCACGGCCGAGAGGGGCCGAGGCTTGGGCAGGGCAGGGCAGTGGCTAGGGAGCACCCTGGATGCAGGCTGCCTGGGTTTGCCTGCGGCTTCAGAGGGCTGCTGGGCTTGGGGTTTCTCAGCTTAGCCACATCCCCGGGAAGAGAAACCTTGCAGGGGGCAAGCACAGGAAAAGTTGCTAATAGAGAGATGCCGAGTGAAACACTCAGAGAGAACAGCTGTACAGTGGTTAGTGGCCGCCCTTAGGAAGCCCTGCACCTGCCTGTGTGGCCAGGGAGGTAGGCTTTGCCGGTGCCACCAGGTGGCAGCCGAGTACTACTGTTGTCCTCCTCCCTTGGCACCGTTTCAGCAAATTTAATATACTTTAGACACTAAGGGTTTTTCTTGGGCATTTATTGCAAAGAAATTCTACCTGCGTCTGTGAGGGGATATTTGCTCTGTTCTCTACTGTTCTGTTTACGATGACCCGGCTCAGACTTCAGCGTCTGCTCCTGGGGGACCATGGGTGAAAGGCTGGCTCAGAAGCAGGGTGCCCTTCACTGGGACAGTGGCCAGGTTACAGAGCCATCACCTACCTCCGTCAGATCAGTGATAAAACTACGGGAAGGAGGGAAAGATAATGCGTGCACCGTGGGCCTCCTGGAGAGGCAAATGAAGTCCTGTGGCCCGTGAGCCCTGCCAGAGCTTACCCAGTCTGCACTCCTGTCCCAGGTGCTGTTTGCCACCGAGACGTTTGCCATGGGGGTGAACATGCCGGCAAGGACAGTGGTGTTTGACTCCATGCGCAAGCACGATGGCTCGACCTTCAGGGACCTGCTGCCCGGGGAGTATGTGCAGATGGCAGGCCGGGCAGGCCGGAGGGGCCTGGACCCCACGGGCACCGTCATCCTGCTCTGTAAGAGCCGAGTGCCTGAGATGGCAGATCTGCACCGCATGATGATGGTGAGTGGCGGTGAGGCCGGGCCTCGCTGGCTCCCGAAGCCCAGCTGTCCTCCCTCTTCTCGTGTTCATTCTGCCTGGGAGAAGTCAGGTTAAAAGTGAGCAAGTCCAGCCGGGCGCTGTGGCGCACGCTGTAAATCCCAGGGCTCAGGAGGCAGAGGCAGTCGAACCCCTGTGAATTCAGGCCAGCCTGCTCTACAAAGCGAGTCCAGCAAGGCCGGGACCACACAGAGAAACCTTGCCTCAAAAAACAAAACAAAACAATGAAAACCCCAAAAAAGCAAAAGTGAGCAAGCCCAGCCTCCTCTTTTTACTGTGCTCAGCACAGTTGTCCAGGGGGCCTGTGAGAGTCCACACCTTCCGTTCTGCTCCATACGTCACTGAGGAGGTGTGCAGGCCTTGGTCTGAAGCCTCAGCTACAGAGCTGCAGCCAGAGGACCCGCTAGGGAGGGCTCAGGGCTCCCTTGGTCTCGCTGACTTTCTGGTCTGCCTCCAGGGGAAGCCGTCCCAGCTCCAGTCCCAGTTCCGCCTCACCTACACCATGATCCTCAACCTGCTGCGAGTGGACGCCCTCAGGGTGGAGGACATGATGAAGAGGAGCTTCTCAGAGTTCCCCGCCCGCAAGGACAGCAAGGTGAGGCTAGGGTGACCCACGGAGCCAGCGCTCACTGGCTAGCCGGTGGAGGGCAGATAGAGGCAGGGGGCGGAGAGGGGCGCAGCAGGCTGCCCTGGCAGACTTGTCACCACCTCTGCTTCCTCAGGCCCACGAGCAGGCTCTGGCTGAACTCACCAAGAGGCTGGCGGCGCTGGAGGAGCCCGATGTGACTGGCCAGTTGGCTGACCTGCCTGACTACTACAGCTGGGGGGAGGAGCTGACAGAGACCCGGAACATGATCCAGGTGAGGAAGTGGGGTGTTGGGGGGGGAGGACAGTGGGTTGCGCCGGTGCTCCCAAGCTTAGCCCTCCTGTCCTGACCTCACCTCCCATCCCTGTGCCTGTCCTGCTCTCCAGCGACGCATCATGGAGTCTGTGAATGGGCTGAAATCTCTGTCGGCGGGAAGGGTGGTTGTCGTGAAGAACGAGGAGCATCACAACACACTAGGTGTGATCCTGCAGGTGAGGACCAGAGAGCGCCGACTGCCCTGTCACCTCCGTGTCTCTGCGCCTCATCCTCAAGTGGCTCTAGTTGCTCTGGTTGGCCACAGCTTAAGGGCTGTGTGTGTGTGTCCAGGGCGGTCATCCCATGTCCACATTTGCCGTGCAATCTCCAGTCTCTGCCCTGGCCTTTCTGCCTCTTACAGGTCTCCTCAAACTCCGCCAGCAGAGTGTTTACAGCTTTGGTCTTGTGCGATAAGCCTGCCGTGCCTGAGAGCGCCAGGGGCAAGGGGCCAGCCGCTCCAGCTGTGCCCTACCCCGATGACCTCGTGGGCTTTAAGCTGTTCCTGCCTGAAGGTGAGAGCCTTCAGTGTCTGGCTTCCTGGTGGTGAACAAGATGCCCAGGTGTGCTGGAGCCTGACCTGACTCGCTTCCCAGGGCCCTGTGAGCACACTGTGGCCAAGCTCCAGCCGGGAGAGGTGGCCGCCATCTCCACCAAGGTGCTCCGGGTGAACGGGGAGAAGATCTGTGAGGACTTCACCAAGAGGCAGCAACCCAAATTCAGGTCAGGACCTCGGGAGCCTCTTTCCAGGGAGAGGCGTTACCTGTGGGTGTGTCTATGAAAAGAGACCATGAAATGGGGTGCAGAGGGACTTCCTCAGCCCAAGGGAAGGCTCCTGTGTTAAAGAGGCCTCTTGGCAGCTGGGCAGTGGTGGTGCACATCTTTAATCTCAGCACTTGGGAGGCAGAGACAGGCAGATCTTGAGTTTGAGGCCAGCCTGGTCTACAAAGCAGGTCCAGGACAGCCAGGGAAAACCCTGTCTCGAAAATCCAAAACTAAAAAGCCTGTTGGCCCAGATCACAAAACCTGCTCCCCCTTCAGGAAGGAGCCCCCCCTTGCAGCTGTGACTACTGCCGTTCAAGAGCTGCTGCGTCTGGCTCAGGCCTACCCAGCAGGACCCCCAACTCTTGACCCCGTCAACGACCTGCAGCTCAAGGACGTGTCCGTGGTAGAAGGTGGGCTCCGGGCCCGGAAGCTGGAGGAGCTGATCCGGGGCGCTCAGTGTGTGCACAGCCCCCGCTTCCCTGCCCAGGTAGCTCCTAGGCAGAAGCAGCTGTCCCTCTCTGGTGCCCTGTAGCCTGCTCCTGGCCCTCAGCTGTGTGCCCCGGGGCAGTGTGGAGGGGCAGGCTGACAGCCGCCACCCTGGCTCTCCTCAGTATGTGAAGCTGCGGGAGCGAGTGCAGATGCAGAAGGAAGTGGAGAGGCTGCGCTTCCTCCTGTCTGACCAGTCGCTGCTGCTGCTCCCCGAGTACCACCAGCGCGTAGAGGTGGGAGCGGGGTGCCGGGAGGCGAGTGGGAGGTCAGGGCTCGGGAGAAGGCGGGCTCCCCAACCTCCCCCTCTGCAGGTGCTCCGCACCCTGGGCTATGTGGACGAGGCCGGCACGGTGAAGCTGGCAGGGCGAGTGGCCTGCGCCATGAGCAGCCATGAGCTGCTCCTCACGGAGCTCATGTTTGACAACGCACTAAGCGCCCTGCGGCCAGAGGAGATTGCAGCTCTTCTCTCTGGCCTGGTCTGCCAGAGCCCTGGAGACGCTGGGGACCAGCTCCCGAGCACCCTCAAACAGGTAGGGGCCATCAGTCCTGGCAAACGCCCCCAGGGTGTGCGAAGGGCCTCTGGGTCCTGGAGCCGGAAGCCTTGACCCCTCCTTTCCCCTCTGCAGGGGGTAGAACGTGTCAGAGCGGTGGCCAAGCGCATCGGCGAGGTTCAGGTGGCCTGTGGCCTCAACCAGACAGTGGAGGAGTTTGTGGGAGAGCTGAATTTTGGGCTGGTGGAGGTGGTCTATGAGTGGGCTCGGGGCATGGTGAGTGCCTGGGTTTGGCGGTGGCTGGCTGGGAGAGGTTGCCGAGGCCTCACACTGAATCTCCACCTCGTTCTCCCTGCAGCCCTTCTCCGAGTTGGCAGGGCTCTCAGGGACCCCTGAAGGCCTGGTAGTCCGCTGCATCCAGCGCCTGGCTGAGATGTGCCGCTCACTTCGAGGGGCAGCGCGCTTGGTAGGAGAGCCGGTGCTGGGCGCCAAGATGGAGACAGCAGCCACACTGCTGCGGCGGGACATTGTCTTTGCAGCCAGCCTCTACACCCAGTAAAGCATATGTGGATGAAAGTGTACCAATAAACCGGGAGGTGGTGGTGCAGAGGCCGGCAGGTCTCTGGGTTCAGCCTGGTCTACAGTGAAACCCTGTGTTGGAAAATAACACAACACAACAACAAAAAAGTGTAATGAAATAGCAAACCGGAGTGCTCATGGGGCGGGATGACTCCATTGAGACGCAGCAAGAGACCCACTTAGAAACACGCTTTTATTTTCTGCACACACACCATGCTGGTGTGTCCTCGGAAGCATCAATCCTTGGCAGGGGGCGCCTCCGAGAGTGGTGGGAGGTCTTGGGTCATAGCGTCCACATACCACGAGGGCAGGAAGGCATAGGGTGCATCTCGATGGACAGACACAGTGACTGGGCCACCAGGTTCCCAGGAGAAGAGGTGGACAAGCCTGGGGACAGATGGAGGTGTGCACTGATGCCCGAGACCCGGCTGGGCTGCAGAGGTGCTGCCCAAACCTGGCCGCCTTACCTGGGGTCGTCCTGGACAACTGTGCTCTGGGCAAAGCTCAGGAAGGCATCACAAAAGTTCATGCACACAGAGGGGCTCCAGCCGTCTGGGTCGTTCTGGAGGGCAAACGGCAAAGGGCACTGGACCCGAGGTCTCGGACAGGGGGTGGGGGAACAGGGAGCAGCTGCGATACTGCCTTACCCTGACGCTTTCAAACATCTCCAGAGTAGGAAAGGTCTTCAAGGAACAGACAAAACCTTCTGGGTTCCGGAAGCCGGCGACAACAAGGGGGACCCCTGGGAGGAATGACTGCGCCCACCATTTCAGAAGCTTGTGTCTGAGAGGAGAGGCCCAGGGTCAGCGAGTCCCTCATCCCCGCCCCAGGCTGCTGCTCCATCCTAGGCTCTGCTGTTCACCCCTGGCCCCAACCTGTAGAAGGTCCGCCACTGGCCAGGGGTGTGCATCTCCTTGGAGGTCTTGAGCTCCACATAGCAGGCCGGGGGCTGTGTGGACGGGGCCTGGGGGTTTATGCAGTCCACCTCCCCGGAGAACAGCAGAGGGTGGGTTCCCAGGCGGCTGCGTAGCACAGAGCAGAAGGCCACGTTGGTGTTAACCTCCCCCGAGGGGTCTGGGGAGCCTCCGGGTTTGTCTGTACGGGGAGAGAAGCAGCGGCAGGGGAGGGGCTGTCGGCCTCCGAGGGAGGGGGAGGGCCCCCGCGGGCGGGGCGGCTCTCACCTGCGCACATGTACTGCTCGAATTTGTAGCCCATGTACATGAGCTCCCGGAGCAGGGGCGGCCGCGCGAGCCTCTGAGCTCGCGCCGCGGGGGTCTCCACCTCACTGAGGTACAGGGTCCCCTGGAAGCGCGAGGCGGCCAGCTGCCAGCCCTCCTGCCGCTCGTACGGCGTGGTCAGCAGCTTCGTCAGGTGCCCTCTCCACGTCACCGTGGCCCCGGCCAGCCAGCCCGGACCCCTGGGGAGGAGGAGTTCGGGTCTCACGGTGGGACTCGAGCCCCCACTGGCCACCATCCGGCTCCCCCACCCCCAGGAGGGAGAGCCGGGTCTCCGGGCGAGCGTGCGCGCCAGCTCCGCTCACCCCTCCAGCCGGTGTCGGTGCTCCAGAACCCAGCGCAGCAAGTGGTCCAGCCTCTCTTGGACCTCCTCATCCCGGGGCTTGTATCGGTCGGGGTACCCGTCTCTGAGGTCAAAGTCCGGGCCCGGGCCGTGGGCGGGCGGCGGGCTGTAGTAGCGGAGGGCTCGGGCATCTCCGTGGTACTGGCGCTGGGCGTCCAGGGAGAAGCAGCCCAGCTCGGAAGGGCTCCGGTAGAAGGGGAACGGCCCGCGGTACAGGGCGGGCTCCGTGCGCAGCGAGCGCGCCGGGCGGGCGAGCTTGTTCCAGGGCCCCGCCGCCTCCGTCCTCCCGGCCCTTCTCTTGGGGCCCCTGGGCTCCATCGGGTCCTGAGAGGACAGCGCGCCCCTTTTAGGGAGGACGAGGACGCGCGGGCTTCGGCTGTCCCGAAGTCCCCGGGCGGAGTGCAGAGCCTCCAACCCCCGCAAAGGCGGCGACCTCAAGGAGTTCGGGCTTCGCGCCAAGTTGGGGTTACCTCAAAGCTCCCAGCCCGACCTGCCTCCTCCCTCCGGCGTCAGGCCGGGGAGGGATGCAAAAGCCGAGCTGTTGCCTCTGAGCACGCGGCCGTCCGCCCTCAGGGCGGGAGCGGGCGGCGGCGCGGTCGGGCTGCAGCTCCGTGGGGTCCCGGTGGCCACTCCGCGCCCCAGCGCGCGCCCCGGGGCTCTCCACAGGGCCAATCGGCAGCGGCGCGGGCGACAGAAGCCTACGTCAGCAGGCTCCGACGACCAGCCAGAGGCCGCGTCGTCATTACTCTGCGCCGGAAGTCTGCATCTTCTGGCGCAATTTCCCGGAACCGGGAGATCCCGGGCTATGAATCGCAAGAGACAGCTCCTAGCGTCCGAGGCTTTCGGGGTGAAGCGGCGGCGGGAGCCGGGGCCCGCGGAAGCGGACCCTCTGAGGGCGGGCGCAGGTAACCATGGCAACCCTGGCGCGGAGGGCCTGAGGGTGTGGATCCGAGGAGGAGGACGACCCAGGGTAGGTAACCATAGCAACCCGGTAGCGGGGGGGGGGGGGCCCAAGGGTGCGGAGGGCCCAAGGGTGCGGACCCTTGGAGAAGGAGGAAAAGGAGGAGGAGGACCACGAGGAGGAGGAGGACCTAGGGTAGGCAACCGTGGCAACCCGGGTACAGGGCAGCGGGCGCGCTGAGGGCTGCGGCGCCAGATCCCACGCAGCAGCGGCCTCCCCATGCTCCCAACCCGGGCCTGATCCCTGTCCCCGCGCCCCCCTGCAGGGTCGGCGCGCGAGGCTGTCCAGGAGCTCGTGCAGCTCTTCCCTAGGGCGCTGTTCGAGGACGCGCTGCCTCCCCTCGCGCTGAGGAGCCAAGTGTACAGTCTCGTGCCGGACAGGACGGTGGCTGACCTGCAGCTGGTGAGGAGCGCCCAGGAGACCTTCGGCGGCCACTCCCGGCCCGCAGCCTCGAGGGCAGTCGTGAAGTCCCCCGTCACTCACGCCCCCAGTCGACCCAACAGCCCTTCAGCAGGCGTTGGGCCGAGGCCGATGCGGAGCAGGCCCAGGGCCTGGTAGCCTTTTTGGAGGTTTGGATCTGTCAGCTCTCACACACGCCTCTCTCGGTTATCGTCTGACAGGTCACGGTTGTCAGAGAAGGTTAAAGAGCACAGGCAAAGGTGTGCTGGAGGTCCCTGGAGAAGGCCTAAGAGGAGAATGAAAGCGAGGGAGGCAGGCCGGACTAGTGTTAGTTAACTCCCAGGTTTTCCGGGTGGCTCCCAAGTGACTAGCGGATTGACCGGAGGGGGAGGAAAGCACGGAGGGGCTGGGTGGGAGGAGACAGATGCACTAGGCAGTGGGCCCTGACGCTGCAGATCATTCTAGGCCCTGGGATACACAAGCGAAAGGCATGGGGGCGGATGAGCGCCATAGGGAGACTAGAGGACTGTTGGGACCTTGTAACCAAGTTAGAAGGTGATGAAGAGCCACGGGCACTAGGCACGCTTGTAATCCTAGCTCAGGGAGGCAGAGGCAGGAGGGTCTCTGTGAGTTCCAGGCCAGCCTGGTCTACCAAGTGAGTCCAGGATAGTCACGGCTACACAGAGGAAACCCTGTCCCAAATTGAGCAAAAACAAGAAAGGGTAATTAGAGCCTGGGCTGGGTCTCTTCAGACAAAAACAGTAAGGTAGGTTCACAGCGTTTAAGATTTATGAAGGGGCGCTTGGCAAGATCCTTGGAGATGAGCACTAAGGATCCAATTTCCCTCCCAGGTAAATCCCGGGGACACCCTTTCTGCTTGATATGCACTCTCAGGCCGCTGCCTGACTTGAAGGTTCCACACCATGGAGGCCTCTTGCCTGCCAAGTGCCTCTGCTGCTGCATTTTTAATGAATTATGAACTTCACCTAAGCGCTTAAATTGTACTTTCATCAGTGCTCAGTTAGAGACACCCTCCTGCCTCCTTTGAGATCTTTTTCTTTGGCTGAGAACCATGGGTCACACTTCTCAGACCTCCTGTCACTGTGCTCTTACCAACCTTCTGGCTCAAGTGTGGCCAGAGAAATACACAAGAGAGCTGGGTGTGGCACACACCTGTGATCCCAGCACGCAGAGAAGCAGAGGCAGGCTGGGTCTCTGTGAGTTCCACCAGCCTGCTCTTCAAAGTGAGTCCAGGACAGTCAAGGGCACACAGAGAAACCTTGTGTCCAAAACAAAGCAAACAAAAGACAGAATATACACAAGATGGTCGCACACATTTGAAATTAACAAAACTTCTGCTCTGAATTAATGGCCTGTTTTGCTAAACATTATATATGTGTATTTGAAAATGTGTTATTTAATTGCTGATCTCTCAGTAGCTGAAGTTGTAATTGAAGTACTCTGTTTCTTCACTGATTATTTATTCCCTTGTTCTGTGAACTATGAGAACTGGATTTATATAGTTCTGTGCTTTGGAGTTTTATTTTGTATTTTTCATTTATGTGTGTGTGTGTATGTGTGTGTGAGTGTTCTCTCTTTGGAGAGGGGCTTAGGTTCAGGCCAGCAGGCATGAAGACGGTCATCTCCCATACTTGACACCAGCTCTTAAATGGTAGCTCTGTATCACCTCTTTGCTTTAATCTTCCACAGATTAGACAGACATTAGATCTTCTCTTTGAACCCTTTAAGATACTTTTGTGTTCAATATTTTTGGCTTTCTTTTAGCTCTCTTTTATTGTATTATTGTATTGATTAGTTTATAATCTTCCTTAGATTAATAATTTGCTTGTGTGCATGTGTGTGTGTTCATGTGTGTGCATCCTCAGAGGCCAGGGAAGGTACTGGACCCCTGGAGCTGGGGAGTTACAGGTGGTTGTGAGTCACCAGATGTGGGAGCTAGGAGCTGAACTTGGGTGCTCTCAAGAGCAGCAAATACCCATCCACCGGGCCATCTCTCCGGCCCAGATTAGCAGCTTTTCATCCAGCTGTTCTAATTCCACACACTCATCAAGGTCTTACTTTATTGACTTCATTTCTCAGTTTTAACTTTTCTACTGGTGCTTTTGTTTTGTTTTTGAGACAGGGTCTCATTATGTAGCCCTGGATGACCTAGAACTCTGTAGACCAGCTTACCCTTGAACTCATAGAGATCCACCTGCCTCTGCCTCTGCCTGCTGAGTGCTGACATTAAAGGTATGTGACAGGACTGGGGAGGTGGCTCAGAGGTTAAGAGCACCGGCTGTTCTTCCAGAGGTCCTGAGTTCAATTCCCAGCAACCTCAGGGTGGCTCACAACCATCCATGATGAGATCTGGTGCCCTCTTCTGGCCTGTTGACTCACATGCAGGCAGAATGCTGTAGGAATAATAAATCTTAAAGGTGCATGACACCATAATTGGCTGGGACATAGTTAATTAAACATAAATCTGTTTAAGCATTTTATTATATATATATATTTTTATCATATGTCGTATGTGTAGTACATATGTCTTTAATCCCAGCACTCTGGAGGTAGAGGAAGGCAGCTCTGTGGGGTTGAGGCCAGCTTGGGCTGCATACTGATATTCTATCTCCAAATTGCCTATGTGTTTACTGTGCGGATGTGTGCACGTGCCCCAGTGCATGTGAGGGACTCAGGAAACCTTGTGGGCTGGGTTCTGTCCTCCCACTGTGCGGGGCACGGGGACTGAGCTCAGTAACCTGAGTAACCTCAGTAACCCCTCGGGCTCAGCAACCCTACTCGCTGAGCTGTCCTACCAGCTCTAAGTCCGTCAGTTTTCCTCATGTTGGCTTTTTACATTTCAGCATTAGTGGCGTAATTGTTTTGTTAAATTTTAAGTCTTTTGGACTTCAAGTAGTCATGCATCTAGCTAGGTGTGATGGGTAGTATCGTATGTGCTTATAGTGTGTGAAGCCCAGGTAAAGAGGTCAGCGTCTTCACCTCCATTTCACTCACGCATGTCAAGAACCTTAAAATGCATCTCTTAGCTCTTCCCAAAATGCCTACTGAGCTGTTCTGATTAGCCAGGTATTGTGATCCTGGCACTCAGAAGGCTGAGCCAGCGGGCTCCTCCGGGTTTGAGACTGCTGTGGGAGACGGAGAAGACAAAGCAAGGTGCCCAAAGCGTGGCAACGTGCACTCACGCTGCCCGCTCCGAGAGGCCTGCCCGCCTCCAGTGTGGCTGTCCTGTCCTGTGGTCGCAGGCCTCTGAGTTTTGCTTCCTCTGTGGCTGGCTCTTTCTGGCCGTGTGCTGGGCAGATGTGCTCAGGTCAGCAAATGCCCCTCTCTTTCATTTCTCTCCATTCTTTGTTTTCGTTTTAATACGTCCATCTGGTAATTCCTATGATCGAGTGAGCTTTTTAATGTTTTTTAACAGTTTTTGTTGATCTGTAGCCCAGGCTGCTCCCGCCTCACCAGTTCAGGATTAAAGGCGTGCATGTGTCTGTCATGATTTAACTAGTGACTGGTGAAGGTCTGGTCTTAGAAAGTGTTTATATTGATGGTTTGACGTGCTGGCATGTGAAAGGTGGGTGACCAGTCGGAAGAGGCTGCTGCCTACCTGAGTTTCTCCCTTCAATGTCCTAACCCTCCACAACACCTGCCCCACAACACACACACTGGGAAAGTCTCTGCCTCGTGCACAGAATACAGCTACCCGTCTTACCCTGCCTTTCTTTCCATGCTCATCTCTGTGGAGACAGAAGGAGCTTCAAGAGCGGGGAGAGATCAGAATCATCCAGCTAGGCTTTGACTTGGATGCCCACGGAATTGTCTTCACAGAAGACTACAGGACCAGAGTATGTGTGTGTGTGTGTGTGTGTGTGTGTGTGTGTGTGTGGTGTGGTGTGGTGTGGTGTACATGTGTTTGTGTGATGGGCACGGGAGGACAGGGAAGTTGGGCATAGAAATGGCAAAAGGAACAGCATCCCCAGCCCACATCTCTCGGAGAGGGCATATAGCTCTGGTGAGGCGTGAGGTGGGGGGAAGGAGGGAAGAAAGAAGCAGGAAAAGAGGCTTTGAGAAGTAGAAGGACCCAAGGGAGAGGGGGGGTGAGGAGGAAAATGCCCTCCTGGAGGGGAAAGTGGGTGGATGAGCATGGTGGGGTCAACTCTCTTCCAGGTCCTCAAGGCCTGTGATGGCCGACCATGTGCCGGGGCGGTGCAGAAGTTCCTGGCCTCCGTGCTCCCCGCCTGTGGGGACCTTAGTTTCCAGCAGGACCAGATGACGCAGACTTATGGCTTCAGGGACGCGGAGATCACGTGAGATGGGGTTTGGCATGTCAGGCCTCTGGCAGCCCCGTCCTGTCCCTCTACCCTCCGCTGTCTCCTCAGCGAGTTGCCTTTTCCGATGAGTAAAGTGAGGTGCAGTCCATTCTGCAAGAAAGCGGAAGGAGCCTGGGGCTGGAGAGGAGGAGAGCTGGAGGCCTGTGGAATATGAGGCTGGCAGGACCCTGAAGGACTTAAGCTGGAGCTGTGAGGCAGGCTGACAGGGCTGCTGTGTCACTGCAGATGCGCACCCCAGGCCCCGCTTCAGAGGGGACACTAGGTGTGGTAGCCTAAGACTAGCCACATGCACCTCCAGACTCCGCTCTCAGGGCCGGATGGCTTAGTGAACACTGAACGCAGCGCCCAAGACTGGGCAGACCAGGGGCGCAGAAGGGAACAGCGGAGCCTCGCTGGCATGGACTAGGTCTCCCAGCAGGGTTTTTGTAGAAAGAACCAAATGCCGAAGCCACGGGGAGGGCAGTAACACATTCTGGCTAACCCTACAAAGCGATAGTACCGTTTTGGCTGACTAGACAAACTATCAGCTGACCTTTAAGCTGATTGGTGCTGAGTGAGGTAAGTGAGGCAGGGCTAGGGTCTTGTGGAGTCCATCTGAAGTGTAGCCAGCTGTGTAGATAAGAAGAGTGCAGCCAGAGTGTAGCCAAGTGACTAGACAGACAGCAAAGCGCGAGCTAGGACACTATTGAATCATAGTGAAATGTAAGGCCAGGCCTGGCAGGGTCTGCTCGCGCCAGCTATGTGATCAGCCACTTCCACGAAGCAGACTTGAAAAGTTTAAAAATTTCAACTTAATTTCACCTTAGAAACAAAATGGAAGCTAAGTACAAAGATGGCTGCAGCTTTGTCTCAAAGAGCTGCAACACTAGGTGAGGTCTCAGGACAGAAGGATTTTGGGATACCACGCCTGTGTCTGCCTTCCTGCTTTCTAACTTGCTGGTGTGTGAGATGGCTGATCTCCCCCCGTAAGCAGCAGGGGCTGCTGGTGAGAGTTCCTAGTCGTGGTGACCCTCGCTCCTCGGCGCATTTCAGGGCCGTAGTCAGGGAAAGCCTCCTACAGAAGCAGTCATTAGCAGGAGTGACTCTGGAGCCAGCATGGTTGCTGGAGTGTCTGGTGTGTAAACAGGAGGACCTGAGTGAGCTCCAGCCCCCAGTTCCAGCACGGCGGGATGTCTGTACCCCCAGTGCCGAAAGTAGGGCTGAGGCAAGTGGATCCTGGAAGCTCACTGGCTAACAAAGTGTAGCCAAACTAATGAGCTCCAGGTTCACGCTAGCACAAAAACGAGGTCAGGCTGGCCATGGTGGCGCACACCTTTAATCCCAACGCTTGGGAGGCAGAGGCAGACGGCTCTCTGAGCTTGATGTCAGCCTGGTCTACAGAGTGAGTTTCAGGACAGCCAGGGCTACATAAGAGACCCTATCTAAAAAATAAAAGGGAGCTGGAGAGATGGCTCAGTGGTTAAGGGCGCTGGCTGCTCTTCTACAGACCCAAGTTTAATTGCCAGCACCCACAGAATGGCTCACAACTGTTTGCAATTCCAGTTTCAGGGGATCCAGTACCCTCTCTGGCCTCCACAGACACCGTATGCATGTGGTGCAGAGACACGTGTCGTCAAAAAACGAACATACATAAATAGTCTTTTTGTAAAAGGTCGAGGGTGATGTCAACCTGTGGCCTTTGCATGCTTGTGTACCTGCCCACGTGTGTGCTCTACACACCCTACATGGGTGCGCACACGAACATACACTCTGAGGTTACAGAGAAGCAAGTGCAAGGGGGCCACTGAGGCAGGGTGCTGGAGTCATCAGGGTTGGTGGATCCTTGCCTCAGGTTGCCTGTGTTTCTGGACGCTTGCTCTCCGTGCATCGACAGTCGGGGAGGGGAGGGTCCTCAGGCCGCCAGGCTCTGACCCCCTCCGCCCGCAGGCACCTGGTGAATGCTGGCGTCCTCACAGTCCGGGATGCTGGGAGCTGGTGGCTGGCCGTGCCTGGAGCTGGGAGATTCATTAAGTGGTTTGTGAAAGGTGCGGTGCCTCAGACCTCGGGACACCTGTGGGGTCTAGGTCTCCGCATTTGACTCCCCTCTTCCTTTTCTGGGCCACCCCTCCTCCAGGGCGCCAGGCTGTACTCAGCATGGTGCGGAAGTCCAAGTACCGCGAGCTTCTCCTGTCGGAGCTCCTAGGCCGCAGGCCCCCTTCCGCTGTGCGGCTCGGCCTTGCCTACCACGTGCATGACCTCATCGGGGCCCAGCTGGTAGACTGGTGAGTCTAGCCCCCGGTCTCAGGAAAATTGCAGGGACCTCAAGGGTGGGTTTCCCAGGTCCTGCGTCATTTGCCAGCAGAGCCCAGTCTCTCATTTTTCTGGGACTCAGGAGAACACTGCTAAGTTCTGGGTGTGTACGTTTTGGGCCTAGACAGCTGGCTCCTCTTGCCTTTCTGTTCCAGTGTCCCCACCACTTCTGGAACGCTCCTTCGCCTGCCGGACACGTGAGGAGCCAGCGCTTCAGCTCACTGAGTGCGGTTCCTGGGAGCCCTGCCCCAGAGTGGCCCAAAGGCCTTGCGCGATGGGGTTGGGCCGTGCTGCTGGGAGCTTCGACCTGACCAGGCCGTGGGCCCTACAGCGCTGTGTTTCTGTGGAGCCAGAAGCCGTGCCAAGGGGACACAGAGGAAGGGAGCAGAGAATTCCCCCTCCATGTCAGGCTGGACTTGCCAAATAAAGTGCCTGTGCTTCTCGTCCTGTCCTTTGTTTGCTGTGACATGTGCAGGTGGCCTTGTGCACAGGGTGAAAGCACACTTGGGGCTGAGCATTTCGCCACAGTTCAGGAGAGCAAGGCTTCCTCAGGCTGCTTTCCCTGTGGGGCTGAGGGTGTGGCCCGTCCTCTGGACCCCAGGCTTTCTGTTAGAGCCTTTGTCGAGCAGTCGACTGTCTCAGGGGCTGCCTGTCCGTGTGCCATGTTGGAACGGTACATACATGGGCAAGCACATGTGCACGAACACACGAGAGTGTGCGCACACACACAGTTAAGGGAGTGCCTGGGATGGGAATAAACAAGGAAGCACAGATCCATTTTGGGGCCAAGATTTCTTCAGAGACCCTGATGTTTGGGCTGCTTCCTCAGCCCTGGGCTTGGGGCCAGTTGCATTTCTTTGCCATCACGTGGTTTCCCGGCTCATCTGGACAAGGGGAGGAGCAAGGTCCAGAGTCACACTCTGCCCCAACCCTAGGCTGACCAGAGGGGAGCAGGTGGTGAGACCAGTGCTCTGGCCTCTCCCAGGTCCCCAGCCATGCGGCTCCTCTGCGGCCTGGCCTGGGTGTGGAGCGTCTTTGCCTTGTCTCTGCAGGAGCCCAGGTCCTGGGGAAGACTCTGGCCGGGGCTTGGTGGATGGGGATGAGGGGGAGCGTGGTATTGGGGGCGCAGGGGTGAGGGTGGCGGGGTCTGACGGTGTACCTTGCTGCTCTCCCAGGTTGCTGCTGTTCTCCCCTTCTGTGGTTAACTTGGGGGTCCCCTTGTCAGTGGGGGTGCAGCTCCAGGATGCCCGTCCAGGAGAGAAAGTGAGTGGATCAGTGTTCCTGAGAAACCTGAACAGTCGCCTCTGCTCCCCAAAGAAGTCGTTTGTGCTCAGCTCAGGAAATGACTTTGTGCTTCTCAGCCTCGAGGTAACCAGTGCCTACACTCCTGCTTTTTCTCAGGCCTCCCTGCTGCGCCCTGAGGCCTGCTGGTTTACTCAGTTACAAAGGGGAGCTTGCTGTGTGGCACGGGCTGGCTTCGAACTCACAGCAATCCTCTTGCCTCAGCCTTACCAGTACATCTGGTTCTTTCTGTCTCCTTCTATTGTTTATTTTTGCTTTTGAGACAGGGTTCCAGGGTGTAGACTACATTCCTGTAAGCGCTCAGCCACTGTCCTGTGGCCTCCCAAGGGTTGGGGTTACAGCCAGATGCTGTCGCGTCTGGCCCGTCTTGCTGTTTCAGGCCCTGTCCTTCCTCACTGACGTCTCGCCTCTCTCTGCCAGCCCGATGGCCTTGGCGTTCCTGCGTTCTTTTCTGCCCTGTCTGATCAGCTCCCTCTGTTGTCCTGCCAGGTCCCACTGAAGGACGTGAGGGACTGTGGCCTCTTTGACCTCCGCGGAGCCCCCCATGTCCAGCTGGTGGCTCAGTCTCCGTGGCTAGAGAACTTAGAGCCCAAAGGCATAAGCACCCAAGGTGTCAACCTGCTCTTCTCTTCTCGCCGCGGACACATCTTTGTGCAGACTGACCAGCCTATTTATAACCCTGGCCAGCGGGGTGAGCCTCTGGCCTCCGGCCTCTGCTCTCTCCCCCAGGGCGCCCCACACAGGGCACCACCCTGGAGGGTGGGTTGGCTGTTCAGTCCCACTGTCTCCCTGTGGTCCTGTCCCTCCCCACCTGTCCCTTCTGCTCTTACCTCTCCTTCTCCACTCTTAGTTCGATACCGGGTCTTTTCGCTGGATCAAAAGATGCGCCCAGCCACTGACACCCTTGTGATTACGGTGGAGGTGAGTGCCTGACCTCTGACCCCTGACCTCCCTGACCCCGTGCACTGACGTGATCTCCCACCTGAACACATCCATTCCCGTTGCAGAACTCCCACGGCCTCCGCGTACGCAAGAAGGAGGTGTTTGCTCCCACTTCCATCTTCCAAGATGACTTCATCATCCCAGACATCTCAGAGTGAGCACCCCACCCCAGGGTGCCCCTCTACCTACCCCACCCCAGGGTGCCCCTCTATCTACCCCACCCCAGGGTGCCCCTCTATCTACCCCACCCCAGGGTGCCCTTCTACCTACCCCACCCCAGGTCCTGCTCCGCTTGGCACTGGGCGAGGGCACTTTCAGGTGTTTTGACTCTGCCCCTCCCAAAGCTCGGGTCAAACCACGGCTTTCTTCTGTAAGACTCAGGCCACGGCCGCCTGTGGGTGGGTAGACCAACTCCCGCTGTTGCCCGTTCTCAGGCCAGGGACCTGGAAGATCTCGGCGAGATTCTCAGACAGCCTGCAGTCCAACAGCAGTACCCACTTTGAAGTGAAGAAATACGGTAAGTGCTGAAGTACGGTTGGAGAAAGGGCTGAGGCAGGCTGGCCCTGGGGGAGGGGGTATGGGAGGACCCCTTCTCTCGTACCTGGCCCACCCATCTCTTCACCTTCATTCAGTCCTCCCCAACTTTGAAGTGAAGATTACTCCCAGGAAGCCATATATCCTGACTGTGCCCAACAACGCTGATGAAATCCAGTTGGACATCCAGGCCAGGTACCCACACCCTCTGTCCCACACCCCAGGCTCCCTCCCACCCTGGCCTCTCCTCCTGTCTCCCTCTTTCTATGCTTTTGACCTCTGAGGCAAAACTGGATACTTGCTCTGTAGACCTGGCCTTGAATTCACAGAGATCCACCTGCCTCTGCCTCCTGAGCGCTGGGATTAAAGGTGTGTATGTGTGTCTGTGTGTGAGGGACATGTGTGTGTTCGTGTCCGTGGAGGCCAGAGGTCACCCACAGGTGTCATCCTTAGGAGCTCTATCCCTCTCCTTGAGACACAGGAACTGAGCTAGGCCTCAGACCCCCCCCCCCCGCTGGAGTTACAAGTGGGCACTGCCACACCTCCTGGCACTTTGACGAGGATTCTGGGGCACTGAACTCAGGTCTTTGCGGTTGTGCCCTGTGGCAACAGGTATGTCTACGGGAAGCCCGTGAAGGGTGTGGCTTACACCCGCTTTGCACTCATGGACGAGCATGGGAAGAAGACTTTCCTTCGGGGCCTAGAGAGCCAGACCAAGGTAGGAGAGTGGGGAGGGAGGCGACAGGAGTGGAAGGGGGGGTGCTCTGGCCTCACTCACACCCAGCTCTCTCTGTCACAGTTGGTGGAAGGCCAGAGCCACGTTTCCATCTCAAGGGAACAGTTCCAGGCTGCCCTGGACAGGCTCAACGCTGGGCTCAGGGACCTGGAGGGGATGCGTCTCTACGCCGCGGCGGCTGTCATTGAGTCCCCAGGTGGGCCTGGGGGAGTGGCCCCAGGACACACCTTGACCTCCGCCACCTCATTTCAGACCCAGGAGCCCAGCCCTCTCCAGCCTGGTCCTACCGACCCCATATCCTCTTTGTGAATTGTTTTGCATTCTTTGTCTCTTCACTACACACACACACACACACACACACACACACACACACACC
>REGO01000800.1:140000-152643 GCA_010120015.1 Rhombomys opimus | reverse complement strand
AGGAAGTGGTCAAACTGTCCCTGGGGGACGGTCCAGGAGAGGCCCAGGGAGTCTGGGGTGGCGCCCGTCACGGTCAGCTCTCCCAGGCGCGGCTTCTCGGGGGGCTCTGGGGCCTCGGTGCTGGGCTCTGTGGGGGGCTGGTCCACAGCGTCTGGTGGGGCTGAGAGAAGAGATCGGGCCTCAGGCATTCACCTGGTCAGCTAGTCGATGAAGATGCAAAGCCATCAGAATGTACGTTGAAATGTCACAAACTGTGCTCCTGATGTCAGAGGGGTCACAGACACCAGGAGAGCACGGCCCACAGAGTCAGCTAACCGGGGTCACAGGGGCTCGTGGACACTGAAGGGGCCAGCGCAGAGCACGCATGGGTCTGTGTTCTGTCCTCAGAAGGCATGTTATGGTTGTTAGCTTTGTGTCCTGTGGAACCCCTGACAGTGGGAGTGGGGATTCTCTGAGTCTTTCCCCTGCTCTCGGGACCCTTTTTCTCCTACTGGCTTGCTTAATCCAGCCTTGATACAAGGGTTTGCGCCTGGTCTTTGCTGATGGGAAACAGAGGAGTAGATCTAGGGGAGGTGGGGGCCAGAACTGGGAGAAGGGGAGGGAGGGGAAAGCAGTGGTCAGGCTATAACTTATGAGAAGAAGAAATTTTAAAAATAATAGTAAAATAAAAGATAAATAAACTGTGATCCTGGTGAGGTAGCCTACCCCCTCCCTACAGCAAACCTTCCGGTCTGGAAGGGGTGCTCCGCCCTGCCTAGAATGCCGGATGCTCCGCCCTGCCTAGAATGCCGGAACCGCGGGACCAGGCAGGCAAGCCTAGGGAAGAGCCCTACGCCTTCCTGGAAGGCTAGGGAGGCACAACTCCCGCCCCTCCCCGCCCTCCCCCCCTGCTGTCCCTCGAAGTAGGTCTCTTCAGGGTTCCGTGGGGGGACTGTGCTAGGCCTGGGGCCCTGGGGACCCCATGAAGAACAGGAGGTAGCTGGAGAGGGCACGGACAGGAGGCCAATGGTGACAGTGGTGTTAGTGGGGAGGTGATGAGCGAAAAGAGGGTCCTGGGGGGCAGTGGCGGGCGGGTCCTCTTCAGCGGGGTTTGCACACGGGTGCGCTGAGCAGGAGGCAGCTGTTACTCCTGTTTATTTATTCAACTGTAGGCAAATCTCACTGTGCAGCCCAGGCAATCCTCCTGCCTCAGCATTCAAGGTGCTGTGAATACAGGCATGTCTTGGCATACCTGGATCGAACTTGAGCATTCGAAAAGTGCTATGGGTGTCACATCAAGACCCCACAGAAGGGAAGCCGAGAACAGGGAGGTTGTTACTGGCCCAAGTGAATCCTATGCGCAGTGAGTTATGAGGCCAAAATTGCCTCCTAAGTTCATGCTCCAGGGCAGTAGGCCACCAGTGGAGGGCAGAGTGCTGGACAGGAGAGGCAGATGGACAGGAGAGGCTGAGCACACGGAGACACTGGGGCCATCCTGACTGGGAGTTGGGGAGTGGGGGCTAAAAGGAGTCCTTTCCATGTGTGAAGAGTCTGGAGCAACACGGCGCCCTGGACCCCTGCATCTGCTACTCTGGCGCAGAGCAGCCCCCTGGTGCCTGGGTAGCAGAAACCCAGCAGTGCTAGCCGGCCAGGAACTGAACGGGGCCCTGAAGGGTCCGGTATGAGCACAGTGGACTGTGGCTGAAGGAGAGGGCGATGAGGAGGGTACGGAGCAGGAGAGGGGCCTGAATGGGGAAAACCAGCCTGGGAGCAGCCCAGGAGCCCGGGCTAGGAGTCCTGGGATGTGCTGACAGGGAAGGTGGAGCTGGGCAGGCCCTGCCTGAGGCCCGGGGCCAGCAGTGGAAGGAGATGCGTGGCTCTGACTCACCCGTTTTGGCCACCACAGACACGGGCCCCACACGCTGCCTGCCACGAAGCCCAAAGAGGTTCATCTTATACTTCCTGTTGGACTCCAGGCCGGGGACAGTGACCTCATTCTCATCCCCCTCGACGGGCACCGTCTGGGGCTGTCCCCGGGCGTCCTTGTACTGGATCAGAAAGGAGTCGAAGGGGCCGCGGGCCACAGTCCAGGACAGGCGCAGGGAGTCCGGGGTCACGCCTGTCACGGTCAGCTCCCCTAGGCGGGGCGGCTCCGGGGGCTCCTCTTCCCTCTGTGGGGCTACAATCGAGAAGGGTGTGCCAGGGCAGAACCGGCAGCCTGGCATCGGGGCTCAGCGCTAAGGCCCCGGGATGTGGGCAGAGTATGACACACCTCGTGGGCTCTGGGGAGCACGCTGAATGGGGTGGAGGGGGCCTAGCCGTGCGGGGGGGGGGAGCTGGCCCGCCCCCAGCCCGGGAGCGGGGCCAAGGGCTTGGGAGCGGCCGTTTGCTGGGAGGCTCGGCTGGTCCCTGGCTGAGGGCGCATGCAGGGAGCAGGAAGAGGTCACAGGAACGCTCCGGTGAGAGCCACTCACCAGTGGTGCCATCAGCAGTAAGGGGCCCGTACCGCTTCCTCTTGGCAATCCCAAACAGAGTGAACCTGTAGCTGTGGTCGGGGTCCAGCGGGGAGACCACCACGGAGCGCTCAGGCCCCTCCACGGGGACCGCACGGGGCCGGCCCTCCTTGTCTCTGTACTGGACCACGAAGGAGTCAAACTGGCCCCCGGCCACAGTCCAGGAGAGGCGCAGCGAGTGTGGGGTGGGGTCTGTCACCCACAGCTCCCCCAGGCGGGGAGGGGGTCCTGGGCTGGGCTCGCCCTGGGGCACTGAAAGAGGGAGCAGAGAAAGGGGGTCACCGGGAGAGGAAGCCGGGTGCGGCCTGCCCGCTGGGTGGGAGTGCTAAAACCCAGCCCGCGCTCTGCCCTGCCGGTGTACAGAAGGAGCGATGCCACGCACGCACGCACGCACGCACGCACGCACGCACGCGTTGCCCCGACGACTCCCGGGCACCGGAAAGAGGCTTCAAAAGGGGAGGAGGCCCCAGCCAGCCCTTCTTACGTCTGTGCAGCCCGGGAAATCCCCCTGCAGTAGCCCCCATGCTTCCAACTTAACTTCTAGCGCGTTTCTCCCGGGGCGTGGCAGCGTGGGGGAGAGTCCTACGCTGGGCCCTCCTCTTTGGGGTGCCCACGCACCTGCCGCTCTGTCCTGGCTCTGACCACTTCCTGAGCCTACCTGTCTCCATCTCCCCTCTTTGCACTCTGTTCCCATAACCTCCAATCCAGCTCCGCCCTCCGCCAGGCAGCTCCGGGTAACCTGCCCTCTGCGGGCGCTGGGCCGCCGGCTGCATGCTCTCTCCCAGCATCTAGGACCCCACCTGCTGCCGCCTGGGCCCTGGGGCTCTCCTCCCACACCCGGCCCCTCTGTCACCACCCCAGGCCATCATCGTGTCCCCCAGCAGCTGACTCGCTCCTCTAGCGTGTCCCTGAAGTAGCAGACACTGTAAGGAGCCCATCACTCTCGGACTCCGTGGCCCTCCGAGGAGGTCGAGGCCACGCCACACGGCAGGCAGGCGGCACCCCAGCGCCCCATGTTTCTGCCTTCCAGCCAAGTGAGTGTGGTGGGATGGGAAACCATCCCCCTGCCTCACCCACTTCCTCACCTCTGCTGCCCTCCACTCCTTCCCCTTCAGGATCCGACTCGGGCCTTAGACAACCTCCCCAGCCCCAAAGCTCTGGAGAACCTACTCCAGCGTGGTGGAGAGTGAGGGAATGGGGCGCCTGCGGCCACTTACAGATCTTGGCTTCAGCTACCAGGGGGCCATGCCTCTTCTTGCCAAGGAGCCCGTACAGGACGAATTTGTACTTGCGCCCCGGTTCCAAGGACGTGACAGGTGCCGAGTGCTGCGGCCCCTCCACGGGCATCACCCGGGGCCCGTCCTTGTCCTTGTACTGGATCAGGAAGGAGTCGAACTCCCCCTCTGGGACCGTCCATTGCAGGAGCAGGGAGTCGGGGGCCAAGCCCGTCACTGTCAGCTCCCCCAGGCGAGGCACGACCAGTGGATGCCCAGGCTGCTCCTCACTCCTGTCTGGGGTTTGGGGACAAAGGCAAAGCATGCTGGACCAACCGTTCCCCCCTCCCCTGACTCCTACCCGCTGCTCTCCCACCCACCCAGTCCCGGATGCCCCCACCCCTGCCCCTCCCGGGAAGGAGCCTCTTCCTCTAAGTCTCTGTCCGCTCTTTATGCGCCCCCCCCCACCTGAGACCTCGAGGAGAGCTTCCCAGCCCCCATGGCACTGCTTGAGAGTCTGCAGCCCTCCTCTGCTGCTTCAGCGCAGCCTTCAGGCCCCTAACCCCCCCCAAGCGGCTCCCCCCCTGCTACCCTCTCCTAGTCCCGCAGAGAGAACCAAGGGCGCGGGTAAGGGTCAGCCATCCAGGCCTTGTCATTTCCCACCATCTCTGAAGATGGAATGGAACACCTACACACACACACACACACACGCGTGCACACACACACACACCTCTACACAGGCACATACCTACACACACACACACACACCTGTACACAGGCACACACACACACACACACACACACACACACACACCCCAGAAGACTTTATCCCCAGTGCAGCCACGGGTGCTGTCCCCAGGAGGAAGTAGACCTGAAGGCCCCATGCGGTGACCAGAGCTCCGCCTGCCGTGAGCTGCACAGCCCAGGGCAGAGCAGAGGGACAGCCAGGACAGGAGGCACGCACGGGGCAGGGGCTGCAGCCTCCTGGGTCGCTCTCCCAGCTCCACCTTTCCTCCAACAGCGAGCTGTCCTTGTGATGGCCCCTCCCCTGGCATCCCCTCTGAATTCTCAAATCTTTTTCTCGTCTTCCGGTGGGTCAGGCCTTCCCTTCACCGACACCCCTGCCCTAGCCCAGAGTCCTTCCCTCCTCTCAGGACACTGCTCTGAACACAGTCCAGAATGTACCCATAATGCCTTGGTAGGTGATGGGAACAGAGGGCCTGCCCCCGGGGGTGATCCCTTGGAGAAACAGCGTGTAGGGGGCCCCGGGAGGGGGCGGGGGCACCAGAGCCTGGTGGACGTCTCCTGGCAGAAGCTCTTCGTGCGCCCACGGCCCCTCGGCCACCTGCATGCGCAGCTGGAAGTGGGCGAAGGTGTCGGGCTGGGCAGTCCAGGCCACACGGAGGCGCCCTGCCTTGTCTCTGCCCAGCACCCTCAGCTCTCCCAGCGGGTGGTGCTCCAGGATCAGGATAGGAGCCTGGGCCCCTTGGGTCGTGGAGGGGCCCGAGGGAGGAGGCTCGTCAGTGGCCTGCAAGAGGCCAGAGGGTAAGGACCCTGGGAAGGGGCAGAGCAGGTAAGAAAAACAGGAGAGTCGGGTATGAGAGCAGGAACGGAGCCCCAGTCCCCAGGTGTGCCCCCCCCGCCTCTGGGGGCTACGAGGCTTCCCTCCCCTTCCCCGAGCTGCTCCTCAGCCCTCTCTGAGACGGTCGACACTCCTTCCCATATTTGGCCAAGTCCTCCAAATTCCCCCGTGGAGCTTATTCTGGAGCAGCCAGGCCTGGCTTAGGGCAGGCAGTGACCGGTAAAGCCTGCCATCCCATCCCTGCCTCCTAGAGGCCTCCACGACCCCAGGCTCCTAATGTCCGTGTCCCTCCCCCTCTGGTGCTGCTCCGCTCCCGCCTTCCGTTAGTGCTGCCGTGAGAAGCCTGCAAGAAAGGGAGGGGCCGTGCTGTTAGGAAGAAAGGGGTGCAGGGCAGTAAGAGAAAAGGAGGGCGTGAGGGCGGGCGGGCGTTCAGTTCCGATGGCATCTGGGCCCTAAGGAAGAAGAACAGGCCCACCCCACCCTCCAGCCACAGCGCACCCTGTCCCTGGGCCAGGCATCCGTCCTGTGGGAGAGACCAGCGGGAGGGCAGTCTGGGAAAGCAGTGGAGGAAGCAGTGGTTCCCCCCCACCCCCATCCACATGCTGCCCGGCTTTCGAGGCCACCCTCAAACAGTTCCGCTTCATCCCTTCACGGCCAAAGCCAAATTGTGGGACATAACCGCAGACCGCGGGCTTCAGGCGCCCTGGCCGCAGTGAGTCAGCGCGGGGCGTCTCTGGTTTCAATCCCACCCCGTCGGAACCGCGGGGCCAAGCTCGGCAGGCGCCTGCGCGGCAGCCTCCCGAGCAGGTGCCCGAGCAAGTGCCCGAGCTGCGGTCCGCACAAAACCCCAAGCTTGCCGAGAGCATCAGGGGGTGGTGGTGCCTTTGTGGTTTGACGGCTTTCTCTTTTCCAATTTTAAAAGACAAAGAAAACCCAAGCGCAAGGCTGCGTTCCTATGAGCTTCGCGGACCCGAGTGTCCGCGGGTGCCGGACCTGCTTGGAAACAGCAGGCGTAGCCCAAGAGCTCGGGAACGCACAAGCCAGGGTTGTTTGGCTTTGGTTATCCTCAGGAGGATGCCAGGCCCCTGGGGTGGGGACACTGGAGGGCAGCCTCCTGTGGTGGCACCCTGCGGCCTGGCCCAGGTAGGCTGGGAGGTGCGCGGGCGGGGTGAGGGAGGAGGGGCCCTAAGCAGCGAGGCAGTGGAGGGGAGGCGGCTGCAGTGCGGAAAGCAGGTGACGCGTGGGCGGGGGACGGTCAGTCCAGGGCCCCAGCCACGCTACCTGTGGTGGTGATGAAGGCGTAGGACTTGGAAGTCTGCCCTGACCGTACCCCGTGGACCTCCACGTGGTAAGTGGTGCCTGGCGTGAGGTTGGGCAAGCGGACGGTGCGTTCGGAGCCATCCACGGACAGCTCCCCGCTGGGGCCCGTGGCCGGCGGCAGTGGCCGCCACCGCAGCACCACACGCTCGAACTGACCCCGGAGCCCGTCGAGGGACACAATCAGAGAGCCGTCGGCAGCACTGCCCAGCACCTCGGGCTTCGGGTGGCGCGCCGCAGTCTCCGGGTGCGCGCCGTCGGAAGCCTGGTCCGAGTCCCGCTTCCTGGTGCTCTGGGTGGGCCTAGCGGTGGGGTGGGGGCGACGGGGCTGGGAGGCGGGGGCCCCCGCCGTCTGGTGGCGCTTCAGGAACTCGTGGATGTGGCGCGCCACCGACGCGTAAGTCTGGTTGGCGCGCAGCGGGTAGCCGTGGGCGCGCAGGTGACGCTCCAGGTCCTGCACCGTGCCCCGGAAGCGGCCCAGCTCAGCGGTCAGGTTCCCCCAGGGCCGTCGGGGAGGCTGGGGCAGGCTCGGCCGGGGCTGCCGCTCCTTCTCGCCCACCTCTGGGGGCCGCAAGGGCGGGAAGGGCCGCGGAGGGCGGGGGCGGGGGCTAGGGGGCGGGGCGGGTGGGCGCACCTCCGGGTACCCGTAGTGGCCTGGTGCTGCCGAGCGGAAAAAGGGGGAGGGGACCGCAGGTCAGTGTCGGGGTCCCCACCGCACCGCTCCTCGACACCTCGGCTCCTCCACCCCGCAACCAGTGACGCCCCAGCCCCACCTAGAAAGAGAAGTTAGTGTCTCCGAGCCCCACCCCTTCCTTTGCCCTCTGAGCCTGCCACTGTGGTGCCCTAGAAAAAAAAAAAGCCAGCAGGCGGGGCGTGTATCTGAAGGAGAGAACAGGAAAGGGGGTGTCAACGTGAGCTACTCCGAGGAGGAGGGCATCAAACATCGCCTTGTCCCGGGAAAGGAGAGCAAAGCTCCATGGAGGCGGCTGTTAAGAAACCTTGAGGGTTGAGGGAAACCGCCCCAGACTCAGCCTCACGCAGCCTGACCCACTCCCCCTCAGCCCCGGTCCCGCAGCACCCGGCCGCCTTGGTACCTAAGCTAGGACAAGGATAAGGCCGCCCTCCCCTGGGCGGATGGCAGCACCTTCTGTTTCCCTCCCGCAGGCCACCGGCAAGCTTCCTTAGGCCTCCAAGCACCTAAGGGCTGAGTCCCCAGAGCCCTTCGAATGCGGCGAGGCTGTGTGTGGCAGGCGCTCCGGGACTGCCACAGCCACCTGTGACCCTCCGGCCGGGCCGTCGGGGAGAGGGCCCCCGCCCTGGAAACCCGGCTGTCCCAGCTCCCGAAGGCCAGCGCTGCCCTACCTGTGTTGGCCCTGACGGAGGCTGGGTAGCTGACTGCTCGGCCTCTCTCCGCGGTGACGGTCACCACGTACTCCACGCCTGGCATCAGGTCGGTCAGCTGAGTCCTGTCCGCCTCGGGGGCGACTTCCAGCCGCACCCTCTGGTTGCCCGCACTGACATAGGACACGACGAATCGGTCCACCTCGGCCTGCGGGCGCAGCCAGCTGAGGTCCAGCGTGGTCGGGGTCACGGCTACCACCCGGAGGTCCTGAGGACCGTCGATCACTGGCGGGGTGAGGCAGAAGAGGCCTCAGTGATGAATCCGCCGGGGTGTAGCCCCTGTCCCAAGCCGCTCCCCAGCCCCAGCTCTCACTGGTGGTGATGGTCTTTGAGGCAGGAGGACCCCAGCTGGTCCCTCGCAGGGCTCGGACAGTGACCTGGTAGTCCTGACCAGGCGCCAGGCCTCTCTGGTCATAGGCAGAGGCAGAGCTGGGCACCCGAGCCGTGAAGGGCGGACTCGACCCCTCGGGCTGCAAGAGAGATCCAGGTGCATCAGAGCCACCCTCTTCCTCGCTCCCAGCCTCTCCCATTTTAACAACTCTAAGTGGTGGCCACACAGGACTGAGTGGGACTCGGCCCTACACAAGCTGTGGGGCCTCTCTCTGGCCAGCGGCTCTTCTCTGCTCTGTGGAAAGGGTCCTGACAATCCTCCTTGGCAGACAAGGAAACTAGGCTCTGGAGGCCCCTGTCTTGATGGGGCGCACAGCAGGAGAGCTGGGGAGGTGGCTTGCTGCGCTTGCAGGGAGCTAAGTTCAGCTGCCAGCACCCACACAGGTCACCTCACAACCACCTGTGACTCTAGCTCCAAGGGACCCAGCACCTCTGGCCTCCTCAGGCACCTGCACTTGTGTGCACACATCCACACACAAACGCACAGCTGGACATAAATAATTAAGAAAGCCGTCACGGTGGCACACACCTTTAATCCCAGCACCTGGGAGGCAGAGACAGGCGGATCTCTGAGTTTGAGGCCAGCCTAGTCTACAAAGCCAGAGTTCTAGGACAGTCGGAGCTACACAGAAAAAACACTTTCTTGAAAAACAAACAACAAAACAAAAAAAGAGAAGTAGAGGGTGAGGGGGAAGGAGGGGAAAGGAGGAGGAGCAAGGAGGAGGGGAGGAGGAGGGGCAGAAAGCGGAGGCTGGAGATGTTGCTGCTTTTGAAGGGCAGCGCTGAGCTCCCAGCACCCGCAGGAGGCGGCCCACAGCCACCAGCGGCCTGTAACTCTAGCGCCAGGGGGTCTGTCGCCCTCTTCTGGTCTCGCTGGATACCTGCACACACAAGTGTATGCACATTCCTCCACACACAGACAAAATAAATCCTTTGTTTTGCTTTTCAAGACAGTGTCTCACTGCACGGAGCCCTGGCTGTCCCGGAACTCACTCTGTAGACCAGGCTGGCCTCAGAGTCACAGCGATCTGCCTCTGCCTTCCTAGTGTTGGGTTCAAAGGCCCCCATGCCCGGTAATCCGTCTAAGAATATGAGCGTAGAGGCTGAGTGCAGGCTGTGTGCCCAGGCTCCCGTCAAGGGCAAGCCCTGCTCGTTGGCCAGAACTGCACCCCACCCGGGAGCCCTCTGGTTGCCTCGGGGACCTAAGCTTGGTCTTTCAGAGCAGCCCTGTCCTCCTTCCTTCAGCGCTTAGCTGGCCCTTCCGGGGGGGGGCAGGGCTGCCTGTGTGACTTGGGGGTCCCCTTGGACACTTTTCTCGTCTTTTCAGCAGCCTTAGACACCCCTAAAGCAAGGCCTCCCTGCTCAAAGCTCTAACGGCTGCTTACGCCCGGCATCACGCTGTGTGTTGGAGAATCAAAAACTAGGATAGCATCCCTGTCCTCGGGCTGGGCATAACCTAGCAGGCAGGTGTGGCCGGCGCCCCACTAAATGCCCAGGAGGGCACACGCGCTCTCTGGGTGTGCGGTTAAGTGGCGAGCTGCTGGGGAGGCGGGAGGACCGGGCGGCGGTGAGCGTTGTAGCGCTGTCAGCTGTGTGGGCTGCCTGGCGAGGGCAGTGCTGAGGACGCTCTGTACTTTTGAGCTGTGTTGGCCATGGTAGGGACACCTCCATTCAGCCAAACGGGCCTGGAAAATCTGAAAGGTGCCGTCCTAAACCAAGAGAGCGTAGTAAATACCAAAGCACAAAACCAGATGAGGGGCCACGTGGAGGTTTTAGGGCAAGCGTGAACTGAAGCTGTGTCACTGTCTCCTGGGTGGAAAATCCCCCTGGACGCAGAGACTCCCGTCCTGCTCTGAGAGGCCGTGGGGCGGCCTTCACCCAGCACGTGTGACAATCCTCACACCTCCCGGAAGCTGCCTGACTGGCGTCGCTGCCACTGTCTCCGTCTATATGTCCCCAGGGTCTAGCTCCTTCTCCACAGCAAGCCCATCCCTCCCACAACACCCTTGCCCTCACCCGCACGGCCCAGCCCCACCGCGCTGGTCTGAGGGGTCTGAGGCAGGCCTTCTGGCCAGAGGCTGGTGGCTGGCACCGCTCCCTGGCAAAGTCTGGCTCCCTCAACCATTGTTCTTGGCAACTGTTTGCCTTGACTCTCAATATCAGCCTCACAGGAAAGTTCAGCTTGGATGGTCCCCAGAGAGGATCATTCTCGTCTTACTTCTCACAGGAGACCCCCGCCAAAAGTCTCCCAAGGCCCGGGTCTGTGTCCCAGCGCGCACTCCACACAGCCCATTTCCAGGCTGCAGGGAACGCTCAGACAAGGAACACCCAACGTGTTCTCTGGGTGTTCAGGTCTCTCTCACATCTCGGAGAAGAGACGGGACAGTGCTGGGGCCTGAGGCATGGCCATGGAGCAGAATTTTTTTGTTCCAAATAAGTTCCTGGCCTCCCTCACACCCCCACAGCTCTCCCTCAGACCCTGAGGTAGAGGAAGCATCTCATCAGACACAGCAGTTCAGCAAGCTCCCTGGGGAGGCTGGTAGCCAGGGCCTAGGAACACTGAACCACTTAGAGAGCCACAGAGTCGCAGCGACAGCCCTCACACAGAAGGGAGGGGTAGTCCTCTTCCAGGTTCTGAAGATGGAGCGTGCGCTTGGCCGGGAATAGCACAGAGTCTGGCTCTGACAGAGGAGTGTTTCTTGGGAGGAATGGGGGAAGCAGGCAGGAATACGAGAGGGCAGGCTTTGAGGAAGATGGCAGAGAGTGACAACGAACAGAAGAATGGGAGACAGATCAGCTGAAAGGGCCAGAGCAAAAGGCTCAGCCCGAGAGCCACCACACAAGCTGATACAGCGGGCCGAGGGCTGAGCCTGGACCGTGTTGTCTGAGTGGGGAAGTTTACTGGACCTTCCTTCACGGGCAGTCCCGCAGAGGTGGAGGGGTCCCCTGCCCAGAGCAGAGGAGAAGCGCCGAGAGCAGGGGCCAGGCCTGGGCGCACAGCAGCTCACACCACCCTGCTCAGAGCAAAGGCGAAGCAGAAGCCGCCACCCCTCACTCCCCGGCAACACCCAGAGTCAGGCTGTGTGTGTTTGGAGCGGGAGACAACACGGCCTGAGGCTCCTCTTATCTCAACTGTTTATTTTATTTCTCCTTCCCCTCCAGGTTCATAGGAAAATTCCTTCTAAAAGCCCCGCCCTTCAGGCTAGAGCTATGCAAATAAAGTGCGCACAGCGAAGAGAGAGAGGCTGCGTAAAATGGCAGCGTGCTTGTTTTACTGTCGAACGGCCAGCTACCACTTTTCTCTTCTCCAGTTGCCAAATTCTTGTCTCCCAGTTACATTATTTTTATATAAAAAATTTCAACAGGAGAAGGGGGGCCATCTTGGTTGGCCGCCAGGTGGGGGCGGGGGCTTGGGATACAGCTGGAGGCCTTCCTTTGGGGCCTGCCCAACACCCTGGCTCTTTCCTGGCTGTCCCAGTCTAGAGTTCCCGCCTGGACCGATGGACACACGTGTGGCCTTGCTCGCCGTTTGCGTGGTGGTGGGGGAAAAGCCAGAGGACCGAAGGCGGGGGACGTGGACAGACCCAGAGTCCAGCCTGTGTACAGGCCAGGCCCCAAGGAGAGGGCTCGGGCTTCACCCTTATCCTTACTGTCCCCCCAGACCTCTTAAGAGCAAGCTAGAAGCCGAGAAAGACCTCTCACTGACACAAGAGCTGGGGAAAACAAGTTCACAGGCTCAGAATTATTGCAAGGACTCAGACAGCTCCGTCTAAACCAACAAAGATAACACAGAACAGAGCTAAGGCAAAGCCTATATATAGACTAAACGGGACCGGCTGCCTAGGCTGCTCCCCCCCCCCTCGCTAGTCTTTCCTTCCTTTCTGCTGGCTTAGCTATAACTTCATTCTCTTTTTTGGTTCTGTTTTATGGAGGGTTGTTTGTTTGTTTGGGGGTTATTTTTTGAGACGGGGTTTCCCTGTGGAGCCCTGGCTGTCCTGGAACTCGCTCTGTAGACCAGGCTGGCCTCGAACTCAGAGATCCCCCTGCCTCCGCCTCCCGAGTGCTGGGATTAAAGGCGTGCTTATCTGTAATTTCTGAATGTTTGGCGTTGGGCCCCTGTGAGGTTTACCGTGAAAAGAGGAGCAAATGCGATCACAACCCTGGGCAGTTCGTGCGGGGGCAGGTTGGTGTGTGGGCAGGTTGGGTTGGTGTGTGGGCAGGTTGGGTTGGTGTGTGGGCAGGTTGGG
>REGO01000800.1:115078-139059 GCA_010120015.1 Rhombomys opimus | reverse complement strand
GGTTGGTGTGTGGGGAGGTTGGTGTGTGGGGAGGTTGGGTTGGTGTGTGGGGAGGTTGGTGTGTGGGGCAGGTTGGTGTGCAGCTGCTGTGAGAGTCAGGCCGTGGGGCTCCCTGAGGTGGGGAGCCCCACCACAGAAGGGCGGGCGTGTAGGAAGGGAAGAATCTGAAAGCAAAGCCTCGGGGGTGAGAAGAGACTGAGGTGACGGGCGAGCATCCGCGCACAGGGGCCAGGAGACCGCCATGACCCCGGATGCTGGTGCCCAGCCGTGGCAGATGGATGGGTGTGGAATGGGGCCGACTTGGGCTCAGCGACAAAAGCTGACAGCAATGGCCACGGAGCATCCAGAAGCAGAGACCCCGCCATCGCCATCCATGCCACAGTCATTGATGCGGCCGCTGTGCCAGGCTGTGCCAGGCTGGGGCAGACTCAGGGGCCAGCCACGTGGAGTCTCCTGAGGTTAGCCCTCCCCCCCTTCCTCCGCCTGTCCCCCAGCGCCGCCCAGCGAGCCTCCCTCTTGCTGCCCCTCACCATGGGGAGAAACTGGATTTCGTAGGCGTCCACAGGACCGGGGGTCCGGGTCCACTCGGTGCGGACCGTGGTCTCCTCCAGGAGGTGCATCCTCATGTTCTGGACGGCTGGCACCTCTGCGGACGGGGTGGGGAAGGCTGGCTAGCCGGGGCGCCCACTCTTGGTTCCCACCGCGCAAACTGGGGGTGCCGCAAGAGGCCCAAAGAGGGCCTACGTGGCCGCCAACTTCCCCCGCGTCCTCAACCAAAAACCCAGGCCGAACTGCCCTGGCGTGGAGCGCGTGCTTCCACCACCGTCGGTGCCTGGGGTCCTCCTGACGCCGTCCTCCCTCCTCTGCGGGGACAGCGCCGCCCTCCGGAGCCCTTCTCCCGGCCGCTTACCTTCCCCGCAGTCGTCCCCCGCGTAGCCGTCTTGGCAGACGCATCTGCCCGCGACACACTCTCCCCTGCCGCGGCAGTCGCCCGGGCACACCTGGATGGCACAGTCCGGGCCTCGGAAGCCCTCGACACACACGCACTGGCCGGCGCGGCACAGCTCGCGCGGCCCGCAGCCCCCGGGGCAGGCGCTGGCCGGAGGCTCCTCCCGCCCGCAGTCCTCGCCGCCGTAGCCCGCGTGGCACACGCACGCTCCGTGCACACAGCGCCCGCGGCCGCGGCAGTCGGCGGGGCAGGCGCGGGTGGCACAGGCGGGCCCGGTGTAGCCGGGGTCGCACGCGCAGCGGCCGTCCACGCAGCGGCCCCGCCCGTGGCAGTCGGCCGGGCAGGCGCGCGCGCCGCAGTCCTCGCCCGCGTAGCCCGCGTGGCACACGCACACGCCGTCCTGGCACGCGCCGTGCAGGCTGCAGTCGCGCGGGCACCGCCTCAGGCCGCAGTCCTCGCCCGCGTAGCCTTCGTCACAGGCGCACACGCCGTCCAGGCAGCGCCCGCGGCCGCGGCAGTCGCCGGGGCAGCGGCGGCTCCCGCAGTCCTCGCCCGCGTAGCCCGCGTGGCACACGCACACGCCGTCCTCGCAGCGCCCGCGGCCGCGGCAGTCCCCGGGGCAGCGGCGGCTCCCGCAGTCCTCGCCGGCGAAGGCCGGGTCGCACACGCAGCGGCCGTCCACGCAGCGGCCGCGCCCGCGGCAGTCCCCGGGGCAGGCGCGCGCCCCGCAGTCCCGGCCGGTGTACCCGGGCCAGCACACGCAGCGCCCGTTCTCGCAGCGGCCGCGCTGGCTGCAGTCCCCGGGGCAGGCGCGCGCGCCGCAGTCCTCGCCCGCGTAGCCCGCCTGGCACACGCACACGCCGTCCTCGCAGCGCCCGCGGCCCCGGCAGTCCCGGGGGCAGCTCCGCGCCCCGCAGTCCGCCCCGGTGTACCCGGGCCAGCACACGCAGCGCCCGTCCTCGCAGCGGCCGCGCTGGCTGCAGTCCCCGGGGCAGGCGCGCACGCCGCAGTCCTCCCCGGAGTAGCCGGGGTCACAGATGCACTCTCCGTCCTCGCAGCGCCCGCGGCCCCGGCAGTCCCGGGGGCAGCTCCGCGTGCTGCACGCCTCGCCCGAGTACCCGGGCCAGCACACGCAGCGGCCGTCCACGCAGCGCCCTCCGTCGCCGCAGTCCCGAGGGCAGGAGCGCTGGCTGCAGTCCTCCCCGCTGTAGCCGGGGTCGCACTCGCAGCGGCCGTCCACGCAGCGGCCCCTCCGGCTGCAGTCCCGGGGGCAGGAGCGCTGGCTGCAGTCCTCCCCGGAGTAGCCGGGGTCGCACTCGCAGCGGCCGTCCACGCAGCGGCCCCTCCGGCTGCAGTCCCGGGGGCAGGCGCGCTGGCTGCAGTCGGGGCCCGAGAAGCCGGCGCGGCACACGCAGGCGCCCTGTACGCAGCGCCCGCGCCCCTGGCAGTCCCCGGGGCAGGAGGGCCAGGCGCAGCTCGGGCCGCTGTAGCCGGGGAAGCACACGCAGCGGCCCCGGACGCAGCGGCCCTGGTCGTTGCAGTCCTCAGGACAGGGCCTGGAGGCGGAGGGCGGGGTCGAGGTGGGCGTCTTCGCGTCCGTGGGGTCCGAGCAGGTGGGGCCTCCCCAGCCGGGCTCGCAGGAGCAGGCGCAGCGGCTCAGGTCAAAGACCCCGTGGCGGCTGCAGAGGCTGCGCACGTCCGTCTGGCCTGGCGCAGGGAGGAGACCCAGCGGTGTCGGTGCCCTGTGGCCAGCCTCGCTTCCCAAGGTCATTTTAGCCGCTGGCACGCGCCCTCTCGGGATCTTAGGGAGCGTTTGGGTTGGGTCTAGCCAATCCCCACTCTCCAAGTTGCAGCCATCGCCCCCCAGGACGAGGAAGTGGCACGTTTTCTCACTTTTATGGAGACCCTTTCTGTCGCTCTAGGCAGTGCTCCCATCTGATCCTCCTCCCCTGTCCTCTGTGCCCCCCGCCCCACCCCCACCCCAATCAGCCACTCACCTGTGCCAGCCTGGGCGGCTGAGGGACAGCACCCTCCTCCTGAGCAGTGCTCCTTGAGCCCTTTGACCAGCTCCTCCAGGATCTCCAGCCGGACCTTCAGGGCCTGCACCTCCGAAGCAGGCACGGGAGGCTCAGAGCCCGGGGGGCAGCCGCAGCCGGCTGACGGGGGCAGGTTAATGCGGTGGGTGAACACAACTTGCTTCTCTCCTCCTTCCACGGTGTGCTCGTACAGCTGAGAAGAAGGGCCCCTCGGCTGCGGAGGGGGCCGCGGGGCCGGCAGCGTCCCATTGGAGCGAGCAGAGAAAGGGCCTGCTCCTGCCCAGCCGAGCAACACCAGGAGAGTCAGAACAGACGTGGTCGGGGCGCACTGGGCAGCCATCGTTCAGGAGGCTGCAGGGAGAGAGGGCAAGGGCGCGAACTCGGCACCTCCTAGTGACAAACACAGCTCACACAGATGACAATCCAGTCCTAGGGGGAGCCTGTGGGGCGGGTGTGCTTCCTGTGTCACATCGGAAGTCACTTGCTCACCCCTTCCCTTAACCTGCGGCTGGCATTAGCCACTTTGTGGGTTCTCCTCTCCTCTTCCCTGCCAACCCTTAACACGAGAAGGGGGGGACGAGAGAGCCCCGAGTAATCTCAAGGGTTGGGCAACGGGCTGCACTGTCATTAGACTACTTCCTACCGGTTAGGGGCTGCGAGAGCCTGGGGGCAATTTTGATCTTGCTGTCAGGATATCTAGTTTATTCTTCCTTGCCACGACTACTTAACAAACTACCAGCAGCAGCAGCAGCAGCAGCAGCAGCAGCCCTCCCCTGGCACTTAGTGTTCCATGAGAGCGCCTCATCTGCCCTGGCCCTGTTACATGCATGGGCTTAGCATGAAAACTTGTTGGATAAAAGTGTCGTCCAACACATCTGTGCCAAGGGAGTCTGGAAGATGAGTACAGAGGCCGAGGACGTGCACAGACACCTGGACCAGCTCCGCAGTGCTCAGTGTGACAGGCTCCTTCCTCCTGCTCCTCCTCTTCCTCCTCCTTCTCCTCTTCTTTCTCCTCCCCCTTTTCTTTTATTTATTTATTTATTTATTTATTTATTTATTTATTTATTTATTTATTTTCGAGACAGGGTTTCTCCATGTAGCCTTGGCTGTCCTGGGCTCAATTTGCAGACCAGGCTGGCCTCGAACTCACAGAGATCCACCTGCCTCTGCCTCCCGAGTGCTGGGACTAAAGGAGTGTGACAGCACCGCCTGGCTCCCCCTCACTTTTTAATGCTTTACTCTCAGCTAAATCCTTCCCATCAGCCTTTTAGAAAAATAACTTCATTTCTTTCTTTGTTTGCTTATTTACTTTGGGGAACACACGACAATACGCCTGTTGGGGTCAAGGAACAACTTTCATGTATGGGTCCTCTCCCTAGGACTTAACTGGTCCTCAGGCTGAGCAGTCAGAACTTACCCACCAGCCTTTTTTATTCATTTTATTTTCAAGACAGGGTTTCTGTGTGTAATGGTCCTGGCTGTCCTAGAACTCACTTTGTAGATCAAGCTGGCCTTGAACTGACAGAGAGCCACCTGCCTCTGCCTCCACCAGAGTGCTGGGACTAAAGGTGTGTGCCACCTCGATTGCCTTTTAATTGTCTGTATTCTTCTCTCACACATTCCATCCCATCCACAGCCTCCTCCCCCTCCGCTCTTCCCTGTCCCCTCCCCTCCTCTCTCTGCCAGATCCACCCCTCCATTTCCCTTCAGAAAAGAGCAGGAATAGCAACCAGACCCAGCACAGTAAGCCACCGTGAGACTAGATGCACACCCCCGGGAGGGAGGGAAAGAGGGTTCCCAGAGCGCCGCCTTTTAATTATTTTAACGAGCTCAAAGGGTTCCCATTAAAGACCGCGCTGTCCCTCAGAACTGTCAAATATGGAGACTTACAGAAGCGCAGGGACAGGGGGAGCAGAGCAGGACTCAGCAATGGCCCGAGCGGAGGTGGTCAGCTGGTTAGTAACTGAGGTACTGTGTAAGTTACAAAGAGAAAGGCCGGGGCTGGATGGTGGCGGGGCTTAGAAGCACTTACTACTCTTGTGGGGACCCTGCTTCAGGTCCCTGCACCCCCATGGTGCCTCCCTACCCTCTGTAAGTCCAGCTCCAGGGGATCTGACGCCCTCTTCTGACCCCAGCAGCCACGGCATACCAGTGTCGAACAGGCATACATTGCAGGAAAAACCCTCAGACACATAAAAATAAGACAAGTAAATCAAGAGAGTGAATAATGTCCGTCAACTGAAGATCCACACAGAGGGAGAGAAAAGGCCCTATCTTATACCCAAATACAGCAACGAATGTGAGAGGGATCACTGTCGTGAGAACTCTGGCTCCTCTAAAAACCTAGCCACGGTACGCGGGTGTGTTTCGGTTTTAACCCCAGGTGTGGGACACGAGGATGCCTCGGGGTGTCCCCACGCGGCGGCTGCCCCCCTGCTGCCGCTGCTTCGTCCTGCTGCAGCGTTTGCTGCTGGGCTTGCTATTGCTGGGTTGGCACTCTGCTGGACGTCTGGATGTCCAGACTACGAAGGCTGGGCTCGCCCCAGGGACCCGATGACCCTAATCCTCAGCACGACGCAGCTAGATCTGTGCCGCCCTTTCCCGCTTCTTTCTCTCCTGCCCGGCGCTGCAGTGTTGGAAGGGCTTGGGGTGGGTTAGGGTTGGGAGGGAGGTAGAGGTATAAGAACCCCAATAAAACAGCAAAAACCACACCAACAGACCACGGTCCTAAATACAAAAGGTCAAGCAGTGGGTCCCGTAGCAACACAGAAGAAAACACCGGGACAGGTCTTTGTGATGGCCCTGGCCTCGGGAGAGGGGGCCCAGCAGACCCTGCCAGCAGCGACAGCTTCCCTCCCCGACTCACTTCCTCCACACTGAGGACGGAACACGCTGGGCTCTACCATGAAGTTGGCCGTCTAGCTCAAGAATTGAAAACATCTGGTCCTCAAGTGACGTCAGGAAGAGACTGAGACACTCCACAGAGTGGGAGAAAATGTGTTAGGTAAACATGACAGTGATAGCAAGTGAGAGAGACAGAGAACGAACGCCCAGGAGAGAGGCTGGGGCGATGGGTCCACTGGTAAAGTGTGAGCGTTAGAGCCCCATTTCACCCTCACCGCTGTGAAAGCCAGGCCTATGTGCATGCCCGGTGCCGAGGAGGTGCCGGAGGCAGGACAGCAAGTGTGGCCAGCGGGCGAGCTCCAGGGCCAGGAACCCGCCTCAAAGAACGAGGTGGAGAGAAACAGAAACTCGAGTAAGCCTGCGCACGCATGAACACAGACATAAAACCTAAAGTAAAAAACGGGCTGGAAAAGAAGCTCAGAAGCTGGGCGTGCTGGTGCACGCCTGTAATCCCAGCACTCAGGAGGCAGAGGCAGGCAGACCTCTGTGAGTTCGAGGCCAGCCTGGTCTACAAGGTGAGTCCAGGACAGCCAGGGCTACACAGAGAAACCCTGTCTGAAAAAAAAAAAAAAAGATAGCTCAGCGGGTGAGAGCGTGTGCCGAATGCCCTCTTCTGGACTGTAGACAACTACATTCATCACACACACACACACACACACACACACACACACACACACACACCCCTACCTAAAAACAACCTAAATCTAAAAGTTTAAATTAAACAACAAACAAACCTGGGTCCTCTGCAGGAGCAACAGTCGCTCCTAACCACTGAGGGTTGTCTGTCTGTCTGTTTGTCTGTTTGATGACAGATCCCACTATGTGGTCTAGGCTGATCTTAAGCTTCTGATCCTTCTGCTCAGCCTCCCACGTTTAGGGGTGAGGGGTGCACACGGCTGGCTGTGCACAAGGCAGATTCACACTGACTGGATAAATGATGGCAGAGACAGAATTTCTTCTGATGCACCAAGAAAAGCTTCCTCTTTTCTACAGGCAGCATGAATGATGGTCACACGTGAGCGAGCAGAGGAGAACAGAGAACAGTGAGGTTCCAGACCGTGTTGTTTGTGCACGTGCTCAGGCGGGCTACTCTGTGCTCTCAGGAAGTGAAACAGGATTACGGTTTTGGATAGGAGCGGTGGAAGGAGACCCGGGGGATTTCCAGGATGTCCTGTTCCCTGATCTGGGTGGGGCTGAAGAGATGTGTGTGCAGTCCAGTGAGGACTCGATACCTCACTGTGATGACAGGCAAACCCTTGCCCGAAGACACACCCCTCCAGCCACCACACCTCCTATTTCCTTACTAGCCTCGACACACTCCAAATGGCTTCTCCATCCCCCTCAATATGACCGAAGAACCCCTGTGGTCTCCCCCAAAATATAAGGGGGATGTGCCTTCCCCTTACTAGCCTCTCCCAGAATCAGGGAGTTGGCCACCTCGTCCATGTTTTGAAGCATGGTTTGTCCAATATGGTGGCCACCTCTCCTGCCACTGTGTGGGTACTGGCGATTGAACTCAGACCATCAGGCTTGGCAGCAAGCGCCTTTACCCACTGAGCCATCCCACCACTGGCCTTTTCAACCTGCTTCACACTGCTTTCCGTGACTCCTGGACATCTGGACATCAGTGGCTGGAGCCACCGAGCGCCTGCACTGCATTCAGCACCTGCCACTGGTTCCCTGGAAGGACCACTGCGTGCACAGGTTACCCACCTAACTGCCAGCCCGGTGACTGTAATGTCCGGACTGGGTGCCCGTGTGTGAGACCAGCCCAGCTGCCCCCAGGTTCTCGTCTTTAACACAGCCCAGTGCCTCTCAGATCTTAGCGGAGGCTTCTTTCTGCAGTGGAGATTAGCACAGAGGCCCACACCTGGTCAGCAAGCACGGAATAAGAGGGCGTGGCGTGCTCGGGCCTGGGAGTCTTCTATGTCACACTTCTTCCCAAGGCTCGGGGGAGAAAATCATAGCGGGAGGAGGCAGAGCAATGGTAAGGGCCAGCAGCCGCATCTTCAGACACGACAGCACCCACAGCACACGTGCGCTCATGGCGCCTTTGGGCGAGACCTGCACAGAATCAAGCCAGTCGGAAGGCCAGCAGGAGGCAGATCGGGGCTCACAGAGTGGCTCAGCGGGCGTCTCAGGATGTTTCTGCTCGGCAGCTAGCACCGAGTCACTGTGGTCCAGACTCTCTCAGAGCAGTGGTCATCATCTCCATCCTCTCCCAGCAGACCCCACCTGCTCATCTCCCGTTAACCCCACCCGCTTCGGCGCTAAGCCTGTCGGCGGCCCTTAATTTTCTTAACTGTTTTTAAACATCTTAGGGCATGTGTGTATAGGCGTGGGTGTCATGGTGCATGTATGGAAGGTGTGGGAGGCTTTCTCTCCTTCCAGTGTGTGGGTGCTGGGGATTGAACTCAGCTCATCAGGCTTGGCAGCACCTTTACCCAAAGCCATCTCACCATCCACCCCCCTGAGGGATTAAATGCTTCATTACTTCATCAAATACCAAAGTAGCTAAACACTCCATTAAAAGCTTCCCTCCCCACGCCCCTCGCCAGACCCGGCCTCTGAATGCACAGTCCTCTCTGTGCCAACCTTGCTCTTCCCCGCCCCCTTCCAGTCCCAAGCCCACAGCACCCAAGGAAGCCTGCTGGACCAGGCTGAGGCCCCTTGTGAGACCTGGTCTGCTCTTACAGTTCCCGCTTGTGCTAGTGTCGGCGCTTTGGGATCTTGTGGAGAGGGTGGGCTGCTGCTTTCTCGTCTCGGTCAGCTGGTTAGGCATCAGGGCGACAGGAGAGGCTACCGCTTCTCTTCTTGCTCTTATTGGCTGCCCCGTCCCTGCGCCCAGCACACGCAGTGTGCTCAGCCTACACTTCTTGGCCATAGTAACGACTGTAAGGACCAGTCTAAGCCCAGGCTGGCACTGAGGCTAGAGTCAAGACCAGAACCAAGGTCGGGGCTAGGACCATGGACAGAGTCTGGGCTGGGCGCCCCGCAGAAACAGTAGCTGGGCCACAGGAGTCGATGAACAGGTGGGAGCACGCTGGAAGGACCAGGTGCTACAGCATTTGGGGAAACATATATGATGTGATGAAGCTGGACCTGTGCAGAGCTGCTGAGGCCACCGTGACTCCCAGGACTATAACAACACAGCAGAACTGGGCACAACAGCCCAGCGGGGACCTACCAGGGCCGCTCATACCAGCTCACCCCTTTAACTGACTGTGGCTTATTCGCACTGTGGAATACAAAGCCATAAGGATACACTACAGTTTATGTGCTATTATGGATAACACTATTTCTTAATAAGAGAGGCAGACAGAGAAGAAACGTGTGGGTAGTCGATTAAAGGTTTGAGCAGCTATGGTAGTGATAACCTATGACCCCAGAACTCAGGATGCAGAAGCAGGCAGATCTCTGTGAGTTGGGGGCTAGCCTGGTCTACCTAGTGAGATTCTATATAGAAGTTTAAAAGAAGGAAAGATAATTAAGAGCTGTTAATTTGAGGATAGAGGATCATAAACTTGCAGTTTTGAGCTGGGGTGTGGTGTTCTTGGGAGAGGGCGGCCAGCAGAAGCATTGGTGGGTGATTTCTGGGGCGCTAAGGATGTCTTCTTTTGTGCTGGGCTTGGAGGTTACAGCTGTGATCTCAGGACTTGGGAGGCAGGGGCAGGAGTTCAAAGCCAGTCCGGGCTTTGTCAGAGCCAAGGGCTGGGGACAGTAACGGAGATGGGGGAAGCACAGCCAGGGATAATGATAAGTAGATGAACACCAATGAAAAACAAAAACCGAGGAAAGGAGCAAGGACTGAGCTCAGCGGCAGGACACAGCTCAGAAGCGGGGGGGGGGGGAGGAAATTATTATTTTTATATTTTTATTAAATCTGTTGGTCTCGTGTGTGGACATGCCACATTGACGGCACAGTGGTGGAGGACGACTTTGGCGCGTCAGTGCTCTCCTTTTACTGTGTGGGTTCCAGGAACTGACCTCAGGCCCTCAGGCCTGGCAGCGGGAGCCTTTACCTGCGGAGCCACCTTGCTGGCCGTTAAAGACGTTTACTTTCATACCTATCTATATTTTTATTGGTGTTTATTGTGCCGAGATCACCAGCCCAGGGCCTTGTGTATGCTAAGCAAATGTTCCATGTCGGTGCTATCACCCAAGGAGCTTTATGTGGGGAAAAAAAAAAAAAAATTGACGTGATGGGGTTTAGACTCAGGGTTCCTTGTTTCTTCGTCTGTGTGTGCTTGTGGAATTCACAGAGACAACTGGAGAGACAGTTTGAGAAGAAAAGTCCGAGGCAGGAGAAAGGACCTGGTGAAGAGGGAGCGGGTTGAGGCAGGGTGGGTAGCTGGGGTAAAAGTTGAGCCATGCTGACTGGTGCCCCAACTGCCTAGAACAGAGACTGAGAGAGCAGGCGGGCAGAGAGAGACCTCTGGGAATGTCAGCTGCTCAGGAGGGAAGGGCGGCGTCTCCCCTCCCCAGATTCGTCTGGGTCAAAGAGAAAGGTGCTTGACTGGTGATCAAGAGACTGGCGATCAAGCTGTGCCTGACTGGCGATCAAGAGACAGACGGAGGCTCTCAGTGGTGGGCTGCCTGCCTAGCACACAGGAGGCTGTGTTTGATCCCCAGAATCACAGAAAGCAGGTGTGGTGGCGCATCCCAGCGCCCAGGAGGAAGCAACGGAAGGATCAGCAGGCCGAGGCCAGTCTCAGCTACATCGCAAACTGAAGAGTAGCCTGGGCTGCATATGTAAGACCCTGCCTCAAGGACTGAAATAAAGCAGACAGGAGAGCCTTCGGACAGCTGGTTCCCATGTGAGGTCCTGCCCCAGGCAGGAGGGCGACGCCCTTTTCTGAGGGTGGGAGGGGGCTCTGGCCTACCCCACCTGTCACTGTCCTTTAAGTACCTGAAAATCATCCCTGCACCAACTGTAGGTGCGGGCACACACAAGCACGTGGCACATGCAAATACCCCCCTGTCTTTGTCCACGGACACAGGTGTGAGCGCACCTGTACATGAGAATCTACACAGCAACATGGAAAAGGCGGCATTTTTGCAGATGCGTGAGCCAATCTGGCACACCATCCCCCTCTCACTGCTCTGTGCCTGGTCAGTGGGGGACGTGTGGGAAAGCAGCTTGCAGTGGCACAGAGGGCAGCCGAGAACCGAGCTGCAGTGTGGACAGCACGGGGGCTGTCTCCAGGTGGGGGGGGGCGCACTTCCTGCTCACTCCACACCCCTGGGCTGCTAGCCCAGTGACCGGATCCCGTTTCTTTCTCCTGTAGGTGACAGGACTCTCTGCAGCAGGAAAAAATGAAACCCCACTGGCTTCTCCAGAAAAGCTGTTGAGGTTGGTCTAGAAGAGAGGGGTGGCCCTCACAGACCATTCCCCTAAGCCTCTTTCCCAGGCCCTTCCCCGTCCCTGCTCCTGTCACCATCACCCCCTGACCGCCCTCCCCCATTTCCCCTCTTAACGCTTGGAAAATGTTGGCCCTTCTCTTGGCCCTGGGCAGAGAATGGGGAGTTTCCGTGTCTCCCTCTACGCTTCTCTGGAGTGTGTTGGGGGGCCGGCCGCACCCTCTCGGCACCCTCCCACACTTGGACTGGCAGGGTGGGGGCATCTTCCCAAACTGTGACTCAGCACCTTGGTATTCAGTGTGTGGCCAACTTTGATGCTTTACTCACTGGGGACCTTTGGTCCTTCTGGGTGGGAAAGCGTTGGACGTCCATGGGGGGTGTTCCAGAGACAGGGGTCTGGTTCTATCCCAGTGTCACCCTCAGCTCCTCCTGCCATCCCCACTCCCAACCACGTGTGGCGATGAGAGGAGACAGCGGGACTCTGGGCCCGAGAAAATGGGCTGAGACAAGTTGAAAAGGGGGTGCTAGTGAGAAGGAACTGGGCAATCCAGGTGCCTCTTGCTTTGGGGAGAAAGCAGATGGGCCATGGGAATAGAAAAATGAAGAGAAAGGATTTCCGGACCCTTAATGGAAAAGGTCAGGAGGAAAGTGAGAGACAGGAAGATGGGATACGGTCTTGCACCAGTGGCCAGGGCTTGAGTGGAAAAAAGTTTGACTAATGGAGGTGCTGGGTCTCTCCAGGGGTTGGAAGCGGCCAGGGAGGGGCTGAGATCCGGGAAGCAGGGGCGGGGCTGCGGCAGCTGCTGTTTCCTTCTTGCTTCCCAGTAGTTGCCCTCAGTTCCACTTCCAGTGGTTTGTAAGCCGTTAAATTCTTTCCAGGCGAGATAAGAGGCCCCGCCCGCCCCACCCGGGGCCCATCACGTGTTTTGGGGAGTGGGTGGGAAGGTTCAGGCGCACAGAAGCAGGGAGCCTGGAAGGGGACCGAATAAAGACACAGCCCTGTACCCTGTGGGGACATCACTCAGCCTCTGCAGGCCCGCTGAACCGTGAGTCATGGGTGCAGAGCCTCGCCAAGAACAAGTTATGGGATCGTCTCTGCAAGCTCTGAGTCCTTCCCAGGGCTCACTCTGTCCCGTTTCAGCACCTCCGAAAGCCCTGTGCCTCCCCAGGCCTCGTTCTCAGCCCCTGCAACTCTGCACAGTTAACTGAAGAACCTCATTGGAACGAGAGAAGCCGCCTCCCTCGCCCCATCCCGGGGCCAGGTCCAGCGGCTCCAGCCCCAGCGCTGGAGAGCACAGTGCTTTCCTCCTGATGGACAGCTCATCCCAGCCTCGGCCTCCTTGCAGCTCCCACACCTCCTGCCCAGCAGCTCTTACCCACCTGACTCCTGGGGTCCCACACTCCCCAGACCCCCTCAGGTACCGGCATCCCCTCCAAACCCTGGTGCATGCAAAACACACCACGTGCTGCCCTGGTCTCCTGGACACACCTCCTGTGTCCGCTCACACTTTGTCTGACCTGAGCAGACAGTCCCGGTCCTGGAAGGCAGCCTGCCACACTTCAGCTGCGGAGCACTTCAGAGGGGAAACCCTCTGCTCCTCACTCCTCCTCTGGTCCTCCCAGAGCTCTTACCTACCTGGAGAGTGTTGCTGGCTTGCAGTGGCTGCCACACCTCTGAAGCTGCTCAGTCCAAGCCCAGTAAAGGCAGTGTCCCGGGCACGGTAGGCACCCTGGCAGCCTGGCTCTGAGGGACCCTTCACTGGTCCCTTGCAGCCAGAGGCTCTCAGAGCCCCTACTAGGACTGTTGATCTCACAGCAGCGACAGAAAAGCAGGGAGCCCACAGCAAGCAGGGGGAGGAGAAGGGGAGGGCCAGCATGAGGTCAGGGAGGGGAGCGGAGATAGGGCAGGTCTTCCCAACCCTCCCGCCCCTCCCGCCCCTCCCACCAGCCCCTCCCTGTCCAGAGCCCCCCCATCTCAACCCCTCTGCCCCTTACTTTATGCCCCCCCACACGTCCTTTGCCTATTTCAATTTTAACCTCCTCCCCACCCTCGGTTCTGAGCAACCTGACGTTCTCCCATTCTCCCCACCTTTAGCCTCTTCTCTTTAACCCATTTTCTCCTCTCTGCCAGCACCACGGCCAGTTTCCACCCCTCCTCTCCTTTCCACCAACCTCCCCTCCGCTCCTTCCTCGCTACTGCTGCTGCTGCTGCTGCAGCTTAGATCTTACCCCTTTTGTTGCTCAGCACCCCCTTTCTACATCCCTAAACTCCCCCTTGGCTGTGCTGTGCAGGGAGCAGAGGTGGAGACAGAGACAGCCACACACACCCAAGCTTAAACCTCTCTAATGCCAGAAGGTTCCTGGGGCTCCTCGCTGCACCCTGTCCTCCCTGTACCCTATCCTCACTGCACCCTGATCTCATTGCACCCCATCCTCACTGCACCCCATCCTCACTGCACCCCATCCTCACTGCACCCCAGCCTCCCTGTACCCTGTCCTCACTGCACCCTGTCCTCACTGCACCCCGGCCTCCCTGTACCCCGGCCTCCCTGTACCCCAGCCTCACTGCACCCCGGCCTCACTGCACCCCAGTCTTGCTGCACCCCATCCTCCCTGCACCCCATCCTCCCTGCACCCCATCCTCACTGTACTCCATCCTCACTGCACCTTGTACTCCCTGCACCCCGTCCTCGCTGTACCCGGCCTCCCTGTATCCCGGCCTCCCTGCACCCCAGTCTCGCTGCACCTCGTACTCCCTGTACCCCGGCCTCGCCTGTTCGCTGCAGCCCATCAGCTCTTCTTCCTCGGCCCTCTCCTCGTTTGAGCGGCAGTTCACTGTCCACTCTGCCCAGCCCTCTGATTCTCAGCTCGGATCTCTCTGCCCCGCTTTGCTCTCCCAACTCAGCAAATTCCTAGAGGAATAGTGAGCGAGACTTGGGCACAGGCTGGGCAAAGGCTTGGCTTGGATGCCAGGCCATGCCGCTTGGGAAAGTAGTAGGAAGATAACAAGGAAAGCCAGAAGGTCGGGAGGTTGTTACGGGCAGCAAGTGCCGTGGTGACTGGCCTGGTGATGTCCCCCAACAAGGCACTGACAGGACTGCCACAGAGGACGCTCTGAGGGGAGGGCACCTGGCCCGCCCAGGTTCCATCCTGAGGACACTACTCCACCGTGACTTTATCCTTAAGGTGCACATGCCTAGGCCGGTCAGGCAATGGTGAAGGTGCCAGACGCAGGCTGTGGCACATCCGCATCTCAGACCACTTGCCCGGACACAGGTATCCCTGAGAGGAAGAGGGCTGGCAGGGCATGTGACGGTGGCCTCGGCCACAGCCCCATGTGGCCTAGCGCAGCAGCCACATGGCAGTCCTCACGGGTGCACCCGTGTGTCTGTGTCTGGGTGTGTGGCTGTTTTTTTCCTGGCTTTGATGGGGAAGATGAAGTCAGCCTGTGGGATAGAGCTGGGCTTAGCTTCCTTCCTGTGCCTTGGCCAGGGTCCCCCCAGAGCCATGAGTAGGTGACAGCTCCTCTGGGTCTCCCAGGAAGGTGGGAGGCAGCAGATGAAGAGACGAGGGTGGAACAGGTGGCAGTGCGGCTCTGCTAGCCCTGACTCTCAGAGCGCGCTCACAGTCTTCCCTCTGTCCTGTTCCACCGCCTTACTATCCAGGGAGCAGGGAAACACAGCTGGCCATGTAAGTGGCCAGGAGACTCAAGTTGATTCTAGAGTCAGAATGATGGCTTGGGGCTGGATGCTGGGGTCTCCACACAGGAACACAGGGCTTCTGAGCTTGCAAGGTGCCTGGGGAGGGGACTGGACGCTGATACAGCTGCGGGTGTGACATCTTGATTGTCAGGACCCTAGGCTCCTGGGAAATCGTGCCCATTCCATATCTTCAGGAAAGCAGCAAGCCCTGCCTAGTTTCACTGTCAGGAATGAAGGTCAGCTGAACCACAGGGACTGGGGGAGGAAGCAGGAAAGCCAAGAGCTCACAGCTGGAGCGGCTCCAATGAGGTGGACTCGGGCAAGGGGCAGGGCAGGAGGCTGCAGGGCTGTCTAGAACCGTGTGTGTGCTCCTGGTCCCAGGGTCCTTAGTCTAGGGGTCTTTGGCTCTGAGCCCCATATCCTTGAATGACCCTTCAAGTTCAAAGGCAGAGAAGAGGAAAGGGAGTGAGAACAAGACAAAGAAGAGTAAGGGCGACTGAGGGCACAGCCTAAAAGCATAGAAGGGAATGAAGAGAAGCCAGAGTGTGACCCAAGGAAGTGTCCCAGAGAGGCAAGGGCAGGGAACACAACCTGGCTTCTGTTCGTGGCAGCCTTGTGGGGCGCAGGCCTCCCTCCATCTTTCACAGCTGGGGCTTGTGGGGGCTGCTCGGCTTGGCTAGTGGTAGAGCAGACACCCTACTCAGAGCCTAGTCTCCCTCCCTCACCCCAACAGCTCTGAGAAGGGACAGACTGCAGATGGCAACGATGAAGTGGCTTCTTGAAGGTTTTAAGGACTTTTGAAACGTCTTCTTTTGTCCTGTTACTGTGCAGACAAGAAGCTGCCTAAGGTGGGGGCGGTCAGCGTCCACGCTGAGAGCTGAGTGGGACAGGGTGAGGACAGGAAACCCGAGAAGAGCTCAAGCAGATGGGGGAACAAGGCCAGAGGGCAAGAACACCCCGGCGAGAAGGGTCTGGAGCCTTCAAACTCTCAGACATGGGGGGGAGGGGGGGACGGGAAGAGGGAGGACATTTCTATCTCGTGACAAAAGAAAGTCACACAATTGTTTTGTTCTCTGCTCTGGAGCGGGTGGGCGCCTGTATTTACCAGAGGGACTGAGGTCGCTGTGGCAACCACACATCTGGGCCCCGGAATCCAGATGTGCTGTATCCAGAATCCATAGCAGAATGATGAGGCAAACGTTAGGCTCCCCAGTCCTGGCCCCCACAGCCAGGAAGAGGACTGAGCTGGGAGTGAAGTGCAGACAGGGAGGAAAAGCATGGAGCAGGAAGAAGAAAAGTGATGGGACAGGACAAGCAATGTTGACCAAGGAGTGGACACAGGGAGACTGCTGCACAGGGTCAGCAGTGAGATGTGCCAACCGAGGAGTGGACAGTGAGGCGGAGGAGGGGAGTGCAAAGGAACTGAGAGAAACAAACTCAGCTACGGAGGTGGTGGGGCAGAGGGGCACGTGTGAGAAATGGCAGGGCAGGGCTGACAGGATGAAGACTCCGAAGAAGGAACGTCTAGGCAAACTCAAGGGCAGAGCAGGAAGCAGTGGGCCTTGGCTGGGAAGGGGCTGCTAAGTGCCAGTGCCAGTGGCCTGGCATGCTGAGGTGGCACTGGAGGCCACAGCAGACAGAGGAAGGAAGCCCACACGGGCCTGCAGGTCAGCAGCCGAGCCTGTCTGCACCTGCTGCCCCACAAGCCAGCCTCCAAGGCTCTCCTAGCCCCCACAACGCCCCTCCCCAGCCAGGGCAAGTGTGAGGGCCCCAGTCTCCCACCACTCAGAAAGAGTCTAGGTGGACCATCCCAGAGCCCTGAGTGAGGGGTGCCAGCACTTGGCGCACTTTCCCGTGGGTCAAGGAAGTGATGGATGCAGGCTGAAGCAGAGCCAGGGCTGAGACTCTAGCCCAGAACAAGTCCCAAGATTCCCACTACCACCCTGAAAAGTAGGGAAGCCGACCACCTGACAGGGAGATCCCAAGGAAGGTGTTTAGGGACATGAGCTAACCCAAGGCCTGTGAAGGGCGCAGGACTACGCCATCGGTTCTCCTTACTGTCCGGCTGTGCTCGGGAGCCTGGGACAGGAAGGAGCTGTGGACCAGAGCTGCCCTCTGGAGGGAGGAGAGGCTGAGTTCCTGGGAGCCCTACTTCCAGGTTGCCATAGTTCCCTAGTCTGTTTTCGCCCCAAACACAGTAGGGGTGGGTGAAGGGAGAAGGGGAGAGCCTGGCTGGACACGTGAGGTTCTTCCTCCCTCCTTCAGGGCTGGGCTTGTGGCCAGGCAGCCCCTGTCCAGTCATCTGGGCCCGGAGCCCAGGTCCAACTCACACCCTCCAGCTGACCCAGGCCACTCCTGTAAGGTCAGGCCTAAGGCGCTGCTGGATGAGAGCAACTGCAGGGACCCAACAGTTGGTCAGACTGGGCCCCTCATCTGGATTCGATCCCTTCTCTCCCGCTCAGAGCACACAGCCCTTACCGCCTGACTTCTCCTGTCTTTATCCATCTGGACGCCCCTCAAGTCTGTCGTCTTCAGTTCAGGGCCAACAGGATGTCCCATTACATGGCCCCTTCCCTCTACCAACCCCCTCCACTGTGGTCCTGCCTCCCTGGGCTCCAAGCTCCCCACCTCCGTTGTTTGTGTGGACAGCTCATCCTGGAAAGCAAGGGGGGGGGCACCTGCTGCAGAGCAAGGACTGGCGCTGCACCCTGAAGGGCGTGGGGGCCTTGTCCTTCCTGTTTACTCAGACACATTCCGGTGATCTTACTCTAGCTGCTGTCACGCCAGACATCCCTGCTAGACACAGACATGCCCTAGAGCTGCAGGGGTGGGGAAGGGGATGACGAGGCCCGAGCCCACTCTGCCAGTGACATCCTCAGTGCCTGGCTCTTTACGCTGGCCCTACAGAAGTCACACACCAGGCAGGCACCACCAATCCTTTTACTCCCTCTGAGCTGTTTATTTAATAATAATAAAAACATATGCACACACACAACCTGACTTCCACCACCCAAGAATATCCCTGTCCCACCTGGGGCCAGAGTCCTACCGCTGCTCCCGAACAGATAAACCAAAGAACAAAGACGCTATGGGAGGCTACCCAGCTCTGAACTGGACCTTATGCGGTACTCGGGGAGAGAGGACGGGGTTTGCAGGAACGAGACGAGCCCTATATTCTGAGAAGTGAGAAGCGAGGCGAGCCACCCGCCTACTCCCACTGAGTGTTTAATCCCCACACCCGCTCTCCTTTGCCAATTGCCCCAAGCCCCAGGATCGGGCTCCAATGTGAGCCGAAGAAGTCAGGGATGGTTGAGGTAGAGGGGCTGGTGGGAGGCCTGGCGAGCCTGCCTGGCCGCAGAGGCTGGCAGGGGGCCACCTGTGGTATTGCCCGGGGCTGGGGACGGCTGCTTCCGGAGCGAGGGGGGCACCGTGGAGGTCTTGATGTGGATGACCCTGGTGTCCATGACCTCACACTCGATCTGCATCATCTCCTCATAGTCCCCTGGGGGCCCCCGGCCTGACACGGTCTCTGTGAGGAGGGAGTTGAGGAGCAGAGGGGAGGCACACAGTGATGGTGGCGGGGTGAGATGGGAAAGACGGTTACAGAGTAGTGAAGAAAAGAAAGGGCGGAGGTAGGCCCACGGGCAGAGTTAAGTAGGCACAGGGATAGCATGGGGCAAGGAGGATGGAGTAGGAAAACAAGTGACAGTGACGAGTGAGGGGTCAAGAGATGTCAAGAAAGAAAAGGAGAGTGAGAACTCTAACAGGCTTCCAGCCCACCCACTCTGCCTAGCCTCCTATCAAAGCGGTTTCTGGTTTGGTTGAGGAAGGGTCTCACTGTGTAACCCAGGCTCCCCCATCCTCCCACCTCAGCCTCCTGAGGCCTCCATGCTAGGATTTCAGGCACGTGTCTCCTGATTTGAGCTTTCCTCGTTCCTGGTCTCTCTTCACCCTCTGGAAGTAGTCCCTCTTACCATCGCCCTCAGCGCCCCCTGCTGGCTCTCTGCAAGAATGTCTTCTTTCCTCAGTATTGGCCAGAGGGAAGACTCACCATTGGGGGCCATGGCTGGCATCACCAGGGACATCTTGGGCCTGGATGTCTTGTTGTGGCTGATGGCTGGGAGGAGCAAGTGGTCCTAGGAGCAGAAGGGCCATGCTGGGTGGCAGAGGGTCCCAGAGCTACTCTTTATCCTCCCACTTAAGAGGACGACTGGGGTGTGGGGACAGGCACAGGGCAGGAGCGGGCTCACCCTGCGGAAGGAGACGACATAGAAGGTGTCTTCCCGCCGGTCGATGGCATCCAGAAACTCCGGCTGGGAGCGGCCTGGGTGGCGGTAGAGCTGCAGCTGCCCCACAGCGTCCCTAGGGAGGTGAGGACAGACTCAGCAGACCTCGCTGAGAGCACAGCGTTCTCCTGCTGGGGACAGTGGCAAGGGCGTCTCCTGGGGCACAGCTCCTGGTGGCATACTCACATTCCAGGAGGTCCCGGAGGCTGGGTGGGAACCGCTTTCACTGGAGGTGACTTCTTCCACAGCTGAGACTTCTGGAAGGAGAAGTATCTAAACATTTGAAGAGGGTAAAGGGAAAAGGGAAAGAGACAGGCGGTCCCTGGAAGCTGGTGCCATCTCACACCCACTACCCCGTGTCCCCCAGTAGCTCCCTGAAATCTCTACAACATGTCCACCTGAACCCTCAGATACTCAGCGCTCATCTGCACCTCACCTTCCTTCAGCCCTGGCTCCTACCTGTCTCTCACGGGCCCTCTGAGGTATTTTCCGTCGTCCTCTCTGGTGACGCTGGACCCAGCCACTCAGCTCATCAGCAAGCCTACGGAGACAGTCACCACCTCTAAGGAAAGCCAATGTGCTCTGGAGCCACAAGCAGGCATGAGAAGGCAGGGGAGCCGGTGCTTCCACACGGGACAGCAGGGCTGTGTGTGGGGCCTCGAAGGACAGGCTGTGCACACCTCAGGGACTCAGTTCGGTTAAAGTGGCGGCAGTCAGAGGACAGGAAGAGCTGGTCCAGGTCTCTCAGCAGCAGCTCCTTGGCCCCACTGGGGAAGGCCGTCAGGTTTCTGAAAAGGAGGAGGCAGAGGCTCCAGACGGCCCAGCCAGGGCACCACGGAGGACCCCTGGCTGACAGCAATTCTGGCTCTATACCACGCAAAAGCAGGCATTAGGAAGACATGTTCTTCCTCCCACAGGAGAAGGGGGCTTTTGCTTCTCACCTGAAGCTGGGCTTGCCTACAGGGCTGGGGTGCTGCTCCTCAGGGCCCTGGGACGTTTCCTGCAGGGGTTCGACACCACCGGGCGGCCCTTGCTCCAAGAACTCCAGCAGGTGCCTCTGGGGCCGGAGCTCCTCCCTGCCCATCCGAGGGGAGGCTGGAGCTGGGGGTGGCTCAATGATGCTGCGGGCAGGGAAGCGGGAAGTAGAGGCTTTCTCAAGTGTGTGGCAGGAGTCAGGCCTCTGCAGAATGGCACAGCTCCACTCCACATGGCTGCGTCTCCCTTCATGAGATGGGAGGGGGCCCACCTCACAGGCCCAGGAGACAGGAAAGGAGCAAGTGCTCTATGGGTGGCCCTCAGAAAGCCGAACGCCATCTGCATGGGTGTGTGCACACATGAGCGCGTGTGCACACAGAGCCAGGGAGCAACCCTGGCCATCACTCCTCAGGCACAACCCGCCTTCTTACTTCACTTTCCTTGGGAGGCATTGTGGCTCACCATTCTGGCACTCTCCTAGGGACCTGCCTGTCTCTGTCTTCCCATTGCCTTCTATTCAGAGATCAAACTTAGGTCCTCACACCTGCACACCAAGCACTTTATGGCCTGAGCTGCATCCCTCGCCCTGGAGTCTATTTGCTAGCGCTATCCCCATCACCCACTCACAGCCCAGCACCCACTCATAGCCCAGCACCCCTGAAGGAGAACAGTGGCTGCTGGATACGCCATCAGGGCTAAGAGCACCAGAAATGCCCATGTAACTGTGAGCACACTGGCCCAGCAGGCACGCAGCTGTGAGGCTCGCCTCACCCAAAAGGCTCCAGGGAACAAACACCTCACCTCACAGGTCCAAAGTTGAAGGCAATGAAGAGAAGGAAGACCATGATGCAGACGACCTTCCTGTTTCCAGAGCCTAGCTTGAGCTCGCTGTTCTGCAGCACAGGGGAAGACAGGTGAGCCGGTGTTACCACAAGGCCTGTGTTCCCACTGACTAGTCCCAAGGGCAGCACAGGCCCACCTCTGCCAGCAGGGCCTCCAGCCGCCGCCGGAGGGCGGCGTTCTCCCTGCGCAGCTGCTGGTTGTCGGCCAGCACAGCCTGCAGCCTGGCCTCCAGGCCCTGCAGATACTCTTTCTTCTTGCGGCGGGACTGGCAGGCCGACTCTCTGTTCTTGATCATCCGCTGCTGCCGCTTCAGCAGCTTTGCCTTGCACCAGTGAGAGCAGACAGAAGCTGAGTTAGAGACTGGCCAACTCCAGGAGCTGCCCACCCAAAGCTCACACTCTCCTGCCGAGCCAGAGGCAGAGGCTGCTTTTCCCTCTTGCCACATTCCTGGGAAAGGGCCTACTGGTCTTCAGATGTGGGACAGTGAGACTGTCCAGCCAGCATCCGGCCAATCCTCTCCTTGGGTCTTCCGTCTTTCTAAACTCTTGTTCCAAGTGCAGAATTAAAGGAGCTACGGTGAAGAGCAGCTGACCTGCCTGTCCACTGGGCCCCGCCTGTGTCCTGGCAGCTGCCACCACTCCCCATGCTGTGCAGCACAGCTCACACCTTAACGCCACACACACGAGAGGCCAGCCCACAGATCCTGTGTGCCAGTCCCCTCAGCTACGGCTGCCCAGCCACACACTTCTTTCTCCCGCCAGTTTGAGAGCCCCTCCTCCCCTCCCTACACATACATCCACCTCCGGTGGGCAGGAGTTCCCAGGCATGGGAGCTGGAACGATGCTCTTCCTCTCGGGCCGTGGAACGGCGGGGGCTGGCCCTTCAGGCTGGACTCGAACAGCACCTTGGATTAGGACTACTGGGGACACTGGGAAGGCAAGGAGGAGGGAGTCAGGGTGGCAGTGGTGTCCTGATGTCCAAGCTCATACCCAAGGCTCAGGGGCCTTGGTGGCAATGAGCTCACTAGCCAGCCCTGGCCAGCCCAGTCCCCTCTCCATCTTCCTCACCTGTGGGCTGTTGGACAAGGGGTTGCAGGAGGACAGTAGTGCTGGGAGGCCCAGCTCTGGGTGGCACCTGAACTGTGGTCAGCACCACAGGTTTGGGCTGCAGTGGAGGCTTCCGAGTGGCTGGAGCTTTCCCTGAAGGAAGGCAAGAGGGAGGAAGGAATTACAACAGCATAAGGCCTCTCACCGGGGGACCCAGAGGTCAGGAGGCCCCATTACCTGAGGAACTATCAGGGGACGGACCCATGCTGATCTGGACAGCTCCAAGTGAAGGGGCTGGGACATCCCACAGGAGGCACCCTGGGGGGGACGGGGACTCTGTCTTCACTTCCAGAACCTCCTCTCCTATGAAAGCCTACGCAGGGCAGTCCAGAGATATTAGCTGAGAGTGTCAGAATGGAGCAGGATATCAGAAAGCTTCTCACTCCCCTGGAGAAGGAGGGCTGGGCTGCAGAAGGGCAGTGGGCGTGTCACCTGGCTGGGAGAATCTGCTGAGAAGAGGGAGGCCTCGGAGTTGACAGAACAAGATGGAGAGGAGGGTTCTAGCTTGGTCTGGATATCTGTGAGGTGGCAGAAAGAAGACACAAGAGCTGGCTAACAGGGTCCACAGGGCAGCTAACAACTGTCAGTAACTCCAGGGGATCCGACGCCTTCTTCTGATCTCTGGCGGCATCAGGTACACACATGGTACATATGCAAAATACTCATAAAATAAATAAGAGAAGCAGAGGGCTGGAGAGATGGCTCAGAGGTTAAGAGCACTGGCTATTCTTCCAAAGGTCCTGAGTTCAATTCCCAGCAACCACAGGGTGGCTCACAACCATCTATAATGAGATCTGGTGCCCTCTTTCTGGCCTGCTGACACACATGCAGACAGAATACTGTATAAATAATAAATAAATAAATCTTTAAAAAAATAAATAAGAGAAGAAACTGCTAGCAGACAACACTGACGAGGAAGGGAGGAAAGAGTTATTCCCTCTTTACCTGGACTCAGTACTGCAGGTGCCCCAGAAGGAGGACCCGTGGGGTGACTTTCTAACCACCTCCCACCTGCCCTCTATTCCAGTGGCTTCCCTAGCTTCTCACACCCACAGCCACTGGCTTTCCCTTCTGTTCTGTTTCTTCCTCACAGACCCTGTCCATCTATGTGGAAGACTCTTGAGCAATGAGTACCTCAGCAACCACAGGCCCCACGTTCCTATCCAATTCTTCTTTTCAAGATTTTTATTTTACAGCCTTGTGTAAGTGCACAAGGCCAGAAGACCTCGGGTCCTCTGGAAGTAGAGTTACAGACGGTTGAGCATTACCATGTGGGAGCTGGGAATTGAACCCAGATCTTCTGGAAAAGCAGCCATGCTCTTAACCACTGAGCTATCTCTTCACATTGGAGCCCAACCTCCCTGCCCAGTATGCACTTTCAAGCTGACAGTGGCCATTGTCTTCACATCCACCTGACCAGCTCCTGCCGCAAATTCCAAACTGTTTCCTGCCGGCTCCATTCTCATGTTCCCATGCACGCAAACTTAACCAGCTGTGAAGGAGGCCCGCTGCCTCTCACTTCACACAGGTTCCTTTCTGACTGACAGACTGGCCTCCTAGGAACAAACCACCATGCTACAGTGACCTCTGTTCAATCGCTGCAACTTGCTAATCACACGCAGAAACAACTCTGAGGCCCAGGTGGGTGATAGGAAACTACCTGAGGCCAGATTCAGTCAAGGCCAAGACCCGCCACTGTGCCTGGCTTACCAGATTCAGCCAAGGCTAAGACCCGCCACTCTGCCTGGCTCACCAGATTCAGCCAAGACCAAGACCCACCACTGTGCCTGGCTCACCAGATTCAGCCAAGGTCAAGACCC